>QAXD01000042.1:114148-199327 GCA_004335575.1 Haematococcus sp. NG2 | reverse complement strand
ACTCATGCGGGTTGCCTCTGAGTCCTTCTACCGCCCTGCCCTTCCCCTTCCCTAGGTACACCCTGGCCATTGTGATCGGCGACAACAAGCTGAAGGTGTTCTACAACGACATGGTCAACCCAGTCCTGACTTATGACCCCATTCCCTGGCGTTGCGGCTACAACGCATTCAAAGTCGGGTGGGTTTTCCTGGGATTGTGGTGGCTCTGTTGTTGGGTTCAAATGTGTTCAGTGTCCTGCGGTTGCAGCCGGCAGGCAGGCGAGTTCCTAGTAGGGCATGCGGTGCGCGCATCCATTGGCTGCATCCCTTAGATCATATGCCTCACCGCTGCTCCTTGCCCACAGTAACTACTACGCCCAGCCGGGCGTTGACTCCCTCAACGACGACCCCTCCAGCACTTCGCAGGTGGGTGTGGGTGTGGGTGTGGGTGTGGGTGTGGGTGCCTGCTGCCATGCACACAAGGTCCCAGACCTGGCACATCAGCATGCAGCATGCACGCTTGCACACGTATGTGAGCGGCTCAAGTGTGAGCCATGCATGTGTGCATGGGTCATGTTGCACCTTCCGGCTGCTGGGCGGGCCACTAGAAACATGACAGCCACCAGTGACCTGGCACACTGCCTGAGGTCCGCGATGTCGGGGCAGGCAGTCAAGACCTGCTGCTGGCCCGGCAGCCCACACGGATGGCTTCACATGCACAGACCGCACACAACACCACACAAACCAACTCAAATGCAACGTGCACATTTGTGTGTGTGTGTGCGCGCAGCTGGAGATTTACAGCCTCAATGTCCTGCACACCACGCCCCCCCCGCCTTCCCCCCCGCCCAGCCCCAGGCAAGACACCCATTTCACTTTGCCACTCCCGACCAACCCGCCTTGTTGTGTAGTATGCATCAGCTTCAACGTTGCACACAGGCTACCAAACAGGTTGTTCAATTGCGGTATGCCAGATGCATGTCATCAACTTTGCTCATGCACGTCATTTGCACGAAAGGGTCACTCACATGAGCCACATCCCCCCAGCCAGTGCTGCACCGTTGTGTATGCCCTGTTTCACAGCACCAATGCATCATTGCACCCCACGTGTTTTCTCTGTGTTCACAGGCCTCCCCCCAGCCCCCGCCCTCCTCCTCCCCGCGCCCTCCCCCCGCCACCACCGGGCGCTAAGGACACCCACACAGCTAACCTTTACCCCATCTCTTCTCACACCCGTGAATCAATCACGGATGGGAGATTTGCAATATATGATACGTCATGACTTGCCTGTCATGAAACGTTATGAACCCCAGCGCACAGGTGCCTGTACCAAGGCATTATGAGCATGGCCAGCATCGCATGTGTTGGAGGCATCTTGAATATGCCTAGCACAGTGCATGGATTGTTGAAAAGATCAAGGGATGGATTGGCGTATAATTCATGGAGGCATCTTGGATATGCCTAGCACGGTGCATGGATTGTTGACAAGAGCAAGGAATGGATTGGCGTATCATTCATGGAGGCATCTTGGATATGCCTAGCACAGTGCATGGATTGTTGACAGAGCAAGGAATGGATTGGCGTATCATTCATGCAGACTGAGCAAAGCCGATCGTATAGTTGATAAATCGAGGTTGTGCACAAGATCATGCAGTAGAGCACATGCTGCACACCACACTTTTGTGGGCAGCAGCACACACGGGGAGCCAGGGCGCATCACATGGCCCACGCCACTTGCGGGGTCATGGTAAGACGGCGTGCACTTTGAGCATGCATGAGTTTGGAAAGGCGATGTGTGCATGTTAAAGAATGATTCATGGCTGCCATTGATGCGAGGTGGCTTAAGAGCATGCAGCGAAGAGAATAATGGGCCGCGCAGCATGAGCCCTGTGCGGGCCCAGCCCAGAAACATGCATTGGGATGCTTTTTGTCCATTCATGCTGGGTGTGGTGGTTGATCTTGGAGGATTGATGTGATGGGAGCGCGGCGGGCAAGGCGCCGCGTTAAGAGGACCATTGATTGCACCTCACATTTGCTTGCCTGTTACAAAAAGAACTGTTAGTCCAGGGATAGTGCAGTCCTCCTGCTTTGTTGTAAGAACTGAGTGCCACTGCGTTCTGCACACCAGTTGCCAGTGAAATCCAACCAGCCTTCTCAGTTACTTTGCTGGCATTCACAAACTGCATGAGAGCTGATACCAGTAGGTCCGGAGCTATCCACCCCTCTATGCCCCTGTGCCAAAGTAATGAATCTTGTATATAAATTTTTATGGGTCCGTATCCTTCCGGCACTCGCACATCTGCGCATTAAGCTGCATATGGATCGACCGTCACCGGCGTGCGCGCGCGCAGGGACTTGATATGGGCAGCCATGGCCTTAGCTTTCTTGGACAGCAGTGTGGCACACGCCTTGGCCTTGGTGGCACTGGGCATACCCAGGTCCAACGGGGTGTTGAATGCCTGGGTGGGGTCATACTTCAGGTTCACACACTGCAGGCCCTCCAGGCTTGGGCCAAAGTATGATGCCCGAGGGTCTGTGGACAGGTGCGAGGGATTGGAAAGTGCAGGTGTGGGGTCTTTATCTCAGTTCCGGTATTCATACATGAAGCAGATGAGGCATAGCAGGCATGAAGCTCCCATGCAGCTGCACACCACCCCTCAGTGCAAATAAGAAGCACTGTGCTGCCCACCTGTGATGGCTGCGACGTGGGTGTCCAGGAAGCCCGTGTACGCGTGGTACGTGGGTTTGGCTGCAGGCACCAGCTGCCCCAGCAGCCGGTTGGCCTGCTCCAGGGCTGCCATGGCCACAGTCTGGTTGGGTGATGAGGCGCGCATCACGAGCATGTGTGTGGCAGTACGCAGGGGGAAGGCGGTTGCGTCAGTTGGGATGGCTGACACAACAGCGCCCAGGTGGTTGAACTCAAACACAGCGCCTGGGACATTGGAGTAGACCAGCATCGCGTCAATCGAGGCGTTGGCCATTGATGCATTGTAGATTGCCATAGACTTGTACCTGTCATGTGCAACAGCGCAGCCATAAGCAGTGCCACCCACATGTCCGTTTGCAAACCTGGGCAGTGGCGCGTTTTCATGGTGGCATGGCTGCTGTGCTGCAAGGGGCGACACAGCGTGCTGACATGTGCTGATGGTGCAGTGCAGCATTGTTTTAAGGCACAGCAGCGGCGCTCATATCATACAGTCTAAGGGAGTGCAAGCTGTGATGTGATCTGACAAGTACAGTAGAGGTGTCAATGTATTATTGCACCGGGTAGCCACCACCGTTACCACAACCTCTGCACCGCTGAGCCTGCTTGCCACTGCCACTGCTGTATTGCCACACCATCTCTCACAGCAGGTGTCATTGACAAGGTGCGGGCATCGGACCCTGCTGCAGCAACGTCACACTGCACCACTCACTTGTAGTACGTCTCGTCTGACTCGTACTTGTCCAGCAGTGCTGTGTAGTTGTTGGGCGCGGCCCACCCAATCTGCTCCACCAGCGCTGTCAGCCAGTCCATGTGGGTCACGTTCCACCTGTAAGGGTGTGAGTGTGGTGTTCGGAGGTGTGGGTGTTGTAGAGGGTGTGAGGGGTGGCATTGATCCCCACACAGACCTGGACTCGACGCACCGCGTTGAATCGTGCACACATGGTCAAGGTCAGCTGGTCATGTTGTGGCTGCCCTGCTAGAGGAGGCACGCGCCTTGCTTGCCGCCTGTCTGTACCCCAAGGCTGCATGCTTTGGCCCCGCTGCACAGCCCGCCCACCCGCGCCGCACCCTATCAAGACGCACTCAACCGCCGCACCTGGCAGGTGGTGCTGTGCCTGCCTTCTTGGCAGCCTGTGCCAGCTCCTGGTCCAGCGTGGCCTTGGTGCCATAGTGCTGCACATGGCACACACGTGATGCCGTGCACCCATCAGCAAGCAGCACAGCCCCACCCAAACAAGGCACAGCCCTGAGCAGCGCAACGGGCGCGGGGCTCATGCAGCAGCTGCGATCAGCGCACTGCAAGAAGCTGTGCAGGGGAGGCGGCCCGCTGGCCGTGGGACGCAGCCACCCCACACAGCGCATGCCACCCCTCCAGCCACGTGCCACCCACCCAGCCAAACAGGCTGATGTGCGTGGTGTTGAGGGCCTCCAGCTTGATGGTGGTCCGTGCGCTGAGCGCGGTGCTCCACTTGAGGTAGGTCACCACTTGCGCGCGTGTCTGCGTATGCACCAGCCACCATGTTTGCTGATGCGAGCAGCATCCAGCAGGAGTTTGATGGCAGACATCAACTGGGTAGGATTCCCGATGGCCATGAGCAGGCAGGGTGGCATATGTCGCTGCATGTGTGCTGGCAGATGCAGTGAGCGTGCCGTGCAGGGTCGGCCAAGGGCGGCTGTGCTCGCACGGTACAGGCGTTCTTAGGTTGCATCCCATGAGCGTCCACTACCACACCTTGATCACCGGCTGCTCAAACACCATGACACCGCGGCTGACGTTCATGGGGCGCAAGGTCCACTCGGTGACAATGAGGATGTTGCCGCCACCACCACCGGCTGCTGCCCATAGCAGATCTGTGTTGTGCGTCTCATTTGCTGTGACCTGGGAGGCACATGATGTATGCTTAAATGAGCCTTCAGGGGTAGACTGTGGCATGTAGGTGGCAAACGGTGCAAGCAGCTGCAGGCGCACCACTGCAACCTCGGCATGCACACACAGCTGCACACTGAAGCTTGACTGGCAGCCAGCAAGGGAAGCAAGGTGACAAGATGATCCTGATCAACATGCTGTGTACACTCACAATCTTGCCCTTGGCATCCACACCCTTCAGAGCCAGGATGTTGTCTGAACCCAACCCCGCGGCACGTGTGCTCAACCCAAAGCCACCCACTGCATGCACACGGGAGTGTGGCCATGTGCACGCGCAGTGCACGCGCATGGTGAGGTGCACACCTTGATGGTCTCATGCGGTCGATCATTCATGATATCGTGAAGCAGTGCGCGCATGAATCAAAGCCTGTGGCATGCGTGGTCATGGTGTGCTCATCAGGCACCACCATGGCTGGACGTCCGAAACGGGCCCCGATCCGCATGAGCATGAGACCGCAGAGTGATGTGTGCGGGGCTGGGGGCCGTTTTGCACGCACCGAGCACATAGCCCGACAGGCCCACGATGGGGCGCTGGCCGATGGGGAACGCCAGCTGATTGTTGCTCGAGCGCAGCAAGTGATACACAGCGATGCCTGCTGTGGCCCCAGCCTCCACGATGGCCTCACCCTTGGACCCCAGCCGCGCACGGGTCATGTGCATGTTCAGGTCCAATGTCTGCGGGAGCAGGTGTGCCCTCGGTGTGATCACGCATGGGTGCTATGAAGATGTGCATGGAAAAGCGCAAGCATGTGGAGGCAGCAGTCGCTGCACCCCACTCACAATGGCCTCTGTTGCCATCGACTCCCCTGCAAGGGGAAGCAAAGGTTTGGGGCGAAAAGCATGTCAGCAGGATAGCCCTGCATTGGTGCCATGACAAGTTCCTTGCGTTGTCGTGGGATGTGGACAGACAATGATGTCGTGCAGGTCTGACTGCCCCATTGCCGCACTCACCTTCATTGCCATGCCCTCCACAGCGTGGAATGAGGCGCACGCCCCACTTCAAGCTGCACTTCACAGCTGCTGCAACGTCCGATGTTGAGTTGGGGCTGCGCCATGCAAGGGGTTGCATGCCAAGCCCAGCTTGCATGAGTCTTACTTGCATTCATGACCCAGCCACGCCCGTGCTCTTACGGTATGCAGCTGCAAGCAAGTGTCGGCAGCGTGTTCGCATGCAGGCTGACATTCGCTAAATTCGCATGACATTTGCTGTGAACATTTCCTGACGCCGCACTCACTAAGCGAGAGCAGCAGGGTAGATGTCAATCATCTCCGAGAAAACCTGCGCAACATTCAATGCTGTTTGTCTGAACGTACTGCATGTTCGATTATGCCACAGTTCTTAGCACATCGGCAAATGCGTTGATGCCAGCGGGCATCAGGTGACTATCGATAAGCCTCACCCTGCGAGCTTTGTTATAGTTGTTGTCTTCTCCGGTAATGACTTGCATCCCAGCGTCCTGCAAGCACTTTAGCATTCCGCTTCTTGCGAGCATCTTTCTTGAGACGACGTGGCGTGCATTGTCTCCATGGGCAATCGTGATGAGCAGGGATGCCAGGAGCAGAGACCCCAGCGCCAAGCGGAATGGTATACGGGACTGGCGTGTCATCTCGACTCTCCCTCAAAGCCCATCGTCTGCTGCCCCTAAAGGCCCGTTCCGTCCTACATTATGTGATTAAGTGACCACCTTCCGATTGGTGTTGCAGCCAGTTATAGCCACTACGCCGTCAAGGATGATGTTTCTTGAAGAGCCGCTGATGCCGGAGGGCGATGGCTGCATGCGCTTGCATTGCATGCGAGCGAGTTTGCATACTCATATCATGTATGCTTCAGCTATGATAATCAACGTTGGTTTCATCTTGGTACTGCACATTAATAAAGGACCAGGGAATTGACAGCACCAGAAGAGCAGAATCCAACACTGGTAGTGCGTAAAAAGCACATCAATTAGCATCTGGACAAAGGCAACCAATGCTGAACATACAGCACCCAGACAGCAGGAGCGCCAGCCATGGCATACGCAGATGTTTGGCGACCTGAGGAAATGGAGTCGAAAAGGTGCATGCCCCCTCAACACCGACGACCATGCACTGGATGCGCCTTGTCCCCCACAGGTGGCATCATTGCACACCACCTGATGCTATAAACCAAGTCATAACCCGTGCTTAGTGCACAGGGCGACGACAGCTAGTTGCATCTCCATGTGTGTGGTTCTCATCCTGCATACAATGCACACGCTGCAAGCCCACACCTCACACTCCTGCAATCAGTCTTCAAACACCCCAGTACTGCCTTTCACCTACTTCCACCAATACAAGGCCTTAGCAAATATGTAGTGAACCCCACATCAGTTCAACTGGCACCCACGTTGCCTAGGCTTGTTCCCAAATGGCTCTTCAGTCCCTCCCATGCAAACAAGCTCACATCATCCACCATCCATCTTGCAAGCCAGCACCATACTCCCCAGCTCCTGCCCATCGTAGCGCCCTACCTTTAGCCAGGAAGGTGCATGGCATTGCACTGAGTCCCTCAAACCCCACCCAAAGCCGGCAGCAACCCTGTACAATGTCTACGATGCGACCCAGCCTGAGCGCAGCAGGCCCAGCCGCAGCCGCATCGACACCAGCGCAAAAGCAGCAAAGATGACGTACATGCAGTCAAGCACAATGATGTTGGTGGTAAGCGCGTTGGGATCCACGTCCAGGATCTGCGTTGGCGGTGGTCAGGACCAATCCATGTGTTTGTCGCCAAGCTTGAGAGGAATGGTGTGGCGGGACCCGCCTATGGCTGTTTAATAGTGCCGTGTTGTGCAGCATTTGCTAAGGGCCTACATCACTAGTAGCACATTCAAGGGCCTGCCATCATGCTCTTAGGAACCCCACCCTCAGGCCCACCCCACCCGGACACAACATCCATCATACAGCCCACCTGCAGGAACACCTTGCCCTGTATGGGTGGGGCCACCAGGTCCCCGGCAGCCAGTGTCAGCGTCAGGGGTTCCAGCTCGTTGATCACCAGCGCCTCCCATGCAAACCTGCGTACGTGTGGCAGCAGCAGCAGCATTGCATGGCTTCACGCAGTTGAACCCGCAGTAGCGTCCCCAAGACCTCTAGAGTTGGGTTAAAGCAACTGCCACTAATGGGGCTTCCAAGGCTCAAGGGAACCATGCCAGGTTCAGGCTTAATTAGAGTGGCAGGTTCAGGCTTCATTAGAGGTGCGGCAGTGTCGTGCGGAATGCGTGGGCCGCAGCTGGTCTGCGGCTGCCGCCCCCTCAAACACCAGGCAAGGTTGTCGTACAGTGCGCCACCTCAGCATCCCAGCTGTGCAGTGTCATGTGTGGAGCAGGAGCGCTGTGTGTGCGAGTGTGTGTGCGTGCTGCCAGCACACCCGCAGCTCACCGGATGGGACTGACGTAGCAAATCCAGCGCAGCACCCAGTGGATGGACTTTTTGTTGGCCAGGAAGCCCGAGAAGAGGATGAAGGTGAGCAGCAGCAGGTTGATGGTCACGATCGCTTTGCCTGCACTGCCCATCAGCGCGCCACAGCCCAGGCACAGTGCTCCCACCTGCGGCAGGAGGAGTGCATGTGCAGCGCATGGTAAGCCGTCAGCCGGGGTAGCCCTGAATCCATGGCGCGGGTGCGCAAGGAAGGCAAGTGTTCCTGTGCCGTGATGCAGCAGGCCACCGTAACTTTTCGCACGTGCGCAATCATCATGCATGGTACGCACCAGGCAGTTGTAGGTGCAGAACACAAAGAGGAAGGTGGTGAATGCTGCGCCACTAGCGCGCAGCCCCATGAGCCAGTAAAAGGTGACAGAAAAGGCAATGGACGGCAACACGCTGCACACAGGACCAGGCATGCCAATGCTGGCTGGCTTCAACCACAGCAAAGGGGGATTGTTTACAAAGTGCACAACTTGCTGCATCCTGCACCAAGGTAATGTTGGTTCAACTGCATGCACACAAGCTGTATGCGAAGGGAGGTGGCAGGCAAGCTGCAGTGGGTGGGCTGCATATGCACACCGATGTGCACACCCACCGCAGGCACATGTTGTCCACCATGAGCTTGCTCAGCATGTACGCATATGGGGAGTAAAAGTGGCGGCTGATCTCACGCTCAATCACCTGGGCATGCAAATGCGGAACCGATGACATGTCAGTGACAGGATCAGACAAGCCCGCTCCCAGCACCTCTGGTAGGCCTGCCTACTACGTGCATAGCTGCATATGAGCTCCCTAAACCCGCAGCTCATGCATGTTGTAATCGTGCCATGCACAGGCTGTCAACCCCAGGTGCCCTGACCTGCCATGCCCCCCCACCTGTCGCTCCGGCTGCACCAGGTCCAAGGCGCTCACGCTCATGTATGCAAACAGGTTCATGGCGAAGAAGATGGCGCCGACGCGATTCTGGGCACCTGCGTCGGTCGCGAGGATTTGCGCGGGAAGGGGCGTGCTTGTGGCTCAGCCGCACTCCTTGGAACAAGCTATGCTGTCTTTGAATGTCCAACATCACGAGCAGGACTGCCATGTCCTGAACAGCGGTACAGCCAGCACTGTAAGCCGAACCACGCACTACACACCTGATGTGTCCAGCTCCTGCTGGAAGTACACAAAGCCGACCATGAGGCCGATGCCAGTGGCAAAAACAACGTGCATGGCAGCCAGCATGGGGTTGCGGCCCATGTCGGACCACGTGCGCCAGCACAGCACACCCGCCTCACGCAGCCACGAGCGCGAGTCCTGGGCGAGCATCCAAACATGCGTGGTGCATGCGCGGGGTATGGGCTCCTTGTCACGTGCTCCCACAGGTCGGGCTGAACAGTACAAGGTTGCAGTGCACGCAGCATGCCAGCACAGAGGTGCCTCAAGCCACACGCACACTGCACACTGCATGAGGGCCGATTCACGCCATGCCCTGTCGCACCTTGAACCGCAGCTCGCATGTCGCCTGGCGGCGGGGCCCAGCTGCTGACGGCCGCTCATCGCCGTCCCCCATAACCCCAATCGGCAGCGCCATCATGCGGGGGGGCGATGCGCGGGTGGCATCAAGGGTGCCGTGGTGGGCCTGTGCGCGCATGACCGCGCTCGCACGCCGCACCTGCAGCATCAGGGACTCCACGGTGTCGGGGTTGGCCACCACCTGCACAGTGACCATACCAACATACCAACATCCACATGTCAGTACATCATGCACTCGTCGAAGTGTGCGCCAATGTGCATGCAGTCGTTGAACCAGGTGGCAGCAGGGCAGATGCAGGTGTGAGTGCGTGCAGACAGGTGCTCTCCCAGGTAAGTGTTAAGTTGCTGGTGCTGGCAGCGGGCAGGGGGATGCTGCACGCGCTGCACGCCATCCAATGCATCATGTACCATGCATCCTCACCTCAAGCATATGCTCCGCGATGAACATGTCTTGAGGACAGGGTAAGCCGTACGCCGCCAGCACTTCCGGTGCTGCACTGGGTGGGCCCTCAAACACCACGTGGCCCTGTGCGATCAGCAGTGCGCGGTCCAGCATGGAGAACACGGCAGGTGACGGCTGGTGCACCGACGCGACCACAATACGTCCGGCGCGCGCCACAAGCTGCAGTGTGGACACCACCTGCAGGGCAGGGCACGCAGCACAGAGCATGGCAAAGCATGCAAATACAGCGCAGCTTGGTGTGCTGAAATGAGGACTGAGGGGTGGAGCCAACAAACCACACTTGGGAGCAGTGGCACAACTGTGCATGCGTTCTTGTCAGTGCCCCTGGGCTGACCGTATGACTGTCTTAGCAGCAAGCTCCGAGTGCTGCCCCTGGTCTTCAGCTGAGCCTATTAATGCGGCAGCTGCTCATCATCGTGTGTGGGCATGCAGTTGGTTTGGGGCAGCGTTGGCACGAGCAGCGCTGACGCAGATGCTTAAGCCTTGCTTATTGACTGCTGCTCTGCAAGCCCAATCACACACCCTGCACCCCGAGCCATCCATGCCTCAATGCAGTGTGTGTATGAGGATGCCTCATATCAGTACAAGCCATGTGTCCCGAAAGCCCCAGCCTAGCCGCAGCTCACGTTGTGTGCGTTGTACGAGTCCAGGCCTGATGTGGGCTCATCCAGCAGGATGATGTGGGGGTCGGTCACCAGCTCCATGGCAATGGACACACTGCGTACGTGCCAAGACCACAAGTTTGTGCAGGGCACATCAAGGTGTAGTGCTAGCATCAACACCAACACACTGCTGCCACAGTGTTATGCTCATATGCAGCGTGCCAACGCACGCATGCACTGTTGGTTCACATGGCACACCGTAGCGCACATGGTAGGCAAGGGGGCCTGGATCGCAACACCATAGTGCGGTGCAGCACAGCATGCAAGACCACACACCATCGGGTCATTCCTAACCACCAGGCTCACTGAAACGCACCGCAGCCGCTCGCCACCGCTGATCTCTGCCTTTGTGCCCACAAACCCCTCCTGCTTGCGGATGCCCTGCTCGCATGTCATGTGGGGCCCGGCACGGCTGTCGTCAGAATGCACTGCACAAAAGTGTGCTCCGCGTCCCCAGGTGCAGCAGGACACGCGGTTACTCCCAACACTGCACGCCGCACATCCGCATGTGAACGCTGTGTCTGCACACGTACCTGCAGGT
Organism: Haematococcus sp. NG2; assembly: GCA_004335575.1. Taxonomy (NCBI): domain Eukaryota; kingdom Viridiplantae; phylum Chlorophyta; class Chlorophyceae; order Chlamydomonadales; family Haematococcaceae; genus Haematococcus; species Haematococcus sp. NG2. Next base: position 188,092 of record QAXD01000042.1, on the reverse strand, counting down.
TGAGCTCCAGCAGCACGCGGTCCACACGGTCCGCCACCTCCTGTGCGCTCACATGGGACCCCAGCCGCAGCACCGCCGAGTACCTGGGGGCACAGAGCACGCAGCAGGGTGCAGCGGGTCCATGCAGACGGTGCTTGTGCTGTGCCAGCAGACTCTGCATGCATGAGTCAGCGCACCGGCCAGGATGCCCCCCATGTTGCTTGATCCTCAACCTACCATGCCTGTCCCCACACTGCACATCCATCCCCCATGCACAGCTGCACCCCTCCCGCTGTGACTCACGTGATGATCTCCTCTACCGTCAAGCTGCGCAGCAGGAGGTCGTACTGCGGCACATGTGCTGTCAGTGCTGCTAGACGGTTCTTGGGCAGCCGGGTGCCATCCAGGTACACGGCACCCAGCACCTTCCACTGCCCGCCGCTCTGCACCTGGCCCGCTAATACATTCAGGAATGTGGACTGCGCTCCAGGAGCATGTGCAAGTGACAACAGGGATGGATCAGGCATGGTTGGAGGTTTACAAGCGCCAAGGAAGCATGCAGTGCTGTGTGATGGCCCTGCATACCGGTCCTGGGGTCACGTATGTGGGCCAGCTGGATCACACCCATGTGCGCTGCCCCCGCACCTTGCCAGAGCCCGAGGGCCCCAGCACACCCAGAACCTCGCCGGTTGCTGCGTGGCCACTGATGCCGTGCAGGATGATCTGCGCATTGCAACATGCAGGCAGGTGGTGGGACTGGGGTTCCAGCACACCGTGTGCCGCTGTCAGATGTGGTCAGCACCGACACTTGACCATAAGGACCAGCACACCATAGCCATGCGTGGCTGACACAAAAAGCCAGGGCCCGGCTTGCATCCGCCAGCTTGTGCCGTCACACATGCAACATACGCAAGGCATACATGCAGCACATGTGGTCACGCACCTTGCCATACTGCGCCGCCAGCGCCTCCTGGTGTGCAAGCTCTGCGGCTGCGGCAGCTGCTGCTGCTGCACTTGCGCTGATGGGCATCATGCCATGAGGTGTGGGGATGGCGGTCATGACGCCACCACCCATAGACACCGCCCCCTTGTCGAGAGCCCCTCGAAAGCCATTGCTGACCGCTGACACACCATCTTCTGCTGCTGCATGTGCTGTCACATCAGCTCCCCCAAGCTCTGCATCCCCATCCGCTGCGCCTGCCAGTGGCGCAGGTTGGGCGCAAGCAGTGGCCACAGCTGCACCAGGCTGCTGGTCCTGTGGCCCAGTCATCTCCCCCACATGCCCCCGGACTGATGTGCGTGTGGAGCAGGGGCTGGCGGCTGGTGGTGCCTTGCGCGCCTTGCGTGACAGCAGCCAGTGTCGCAGCAGGTGGTGGGACGTGGACACCACGATGTTCTCAAACCGCAGCTCGGCTGCAGCACCGGCCGCAGACGGCACCGCGTCCAGCTTGAGCACTGACGGGCGGTGGGTGCGGCCTGCAGCACGCAGACCATACTCCTTGCCCAGGCCCCCGCTGGCATAGGCACTGGCTTGGGACCCAGCCACAGACCCCGGCGTTCCTGGTGGCTCTTGTGCTCCAGTGTGCTGCAGCCACGGCGCGCGCACCCCCACACCACCGGCCAGCTGCGCGCCCTGTGGCAGTGCCAGGTGCACATCACCCAGCTGCGCAGTGGATGGCGGCTTGGAAGCTGCTCCTGTGAGCGTGTGCAGCCCCGCCCCATGTTGTGGCGCAGGTGGCACACTGGATACTGCACCCCCCGGTGCTGACGCCATCCCCTCTGGCCCATCCTGCGCCTCCAGCAAAGCCGCTGCTGTGTCATCGGCACCCCCGTGCCAGGCGCCACCAGACACCGCATCACCTGCCTCATATCCTTCACCAAGCGGCCTTGCACCGCCAGCTGCCTGCTGCTGCTGCCCTGACCCCTGGCTGGCTGGCCGCAGCATACCGCCTGACACTGGCCTGTGTGATGAGCCGTTAGCCGCCGCGACCAGGAAGCCGGTGGGCCCCTGCGACACCCCGCTGCTGGCGTTGCCAACCATGGACGTGGCGTGTGTGAGGAGGGGGCCCGAGTGGGAGGGCGCAGCAGCGGGGAAAGAGGTGGCCAGCGCAGCCTGGTACGACGGCATGCCATTAAGCGTGCCTGAGGCTGCGCCCTTGGTGGAGCTGGGGGAGGTGGGGCGGCCCCTGTCTGCTCCTGAACCAGCCACGCCAACCTGTGTAGCCCTGTGCCGGCCCCACGGCTGCAGGTGTGGCCGCGTGAGCCAGATGGCGGCAAACGCGGCCAGGCACATGAGGATGAGGGCCATGAGGGGCACGGCCGCAATGAGGGGGTCACGCACTTTGGTGCTCTTTGGCTCCTCGGCAGGGGCCACTGGACGCGCACGCAGGGGTGGAGCCATCATGTTACATGCGGCAGCATGCTATCCATGTGATGCAGTGCAAGTAAGTGCATGTAACCATCCAACATCTTAGCGTGCCCTTAGCCTTGCAGTCACACCATGGCAAGCAACAGCAGCAGAGGAGTACAGGACCCACAATAATCCAGGGACGATGAAGCATCAGGGTTGTAGCACTCAGTCACATTGCATGACACGCGCACCTGCAAGGCAGCCACAGACATGCCATGCGTGTTTGTGGTACATATGTGTGTGCCTGTAACCGTTTCACATGCTGGGCTTCCCACAGCACAAGAAGACATTCCATCATGTCAGGCGAGGCCCTTGCCAAACTGTCTCCCTCAAGGGGCGCCCCGCGCACCGCATCAATGGGCACGCCTGTGAGCCGTACACTGCACGGCGAGTTTGAGATGGGCTGGAAGCCGGCTGACGTGTTGCCCAGCGCCGCTGTCAGGGCCGCGTTGTCGTTGTCACACGCGATGGACACCGTGCCACGCACCGAATCAAACGTGTCGCGCCAGTCCACACCGCTGGTCTCATCTGCAGCGCGGTGCACAGTGAGGAGCGATGTCACACAGGTGTGCCAAGGACATCAGGACACGCGGCCCTAGGAGGTGCAACAGCAAGGTGGGCCCCGCTTGTTCCCCAGCAGCCGGCAGCTGTACGTTCTGGGCAAGGCAGCAGGCGGCCGGCAGCCACCGTCTGTGCACGCACCCTTGCAACCGTCTGGACATGAGCAGCGCACGGCAGAGCACTGTGCGCGGCTTGAGTCACGGCCAAATTCACAGCCCCAGCCTGTGCACACCACGCGCTGGGACAGCGGCATGCCAGTGACCCTGCAAGCAAGCACGCGCATGATCAAATGCCAGCGGTTGATGGAGTCGCTGCGCGCTCAATGTATCAGCACACACAGCGACGAGCTTCCCGCCGCCACAGCGTCAGGCAATACACAGTACGGTTACACTGTTGTGTGATGCAGCAGGGTCACACGGGCCTCACCTGAATCCCAGCGTGCAATACGGCGTCACGCCTTCAACGCTGGTCGCAGACGATGTCAACCCACCACTTGATATGAAGTTCAGGCCTGCGCAGGAACACAGTGCCCCTTTGTCACTTCACAGCTGCTGGTGCATTGTTCGAACCAGAACCAGTCCCAACAGCACAGGGCCTCTGCGCAGGCTTCTTCAAAACCCTGCCGCTCATGTGGAGCCTGACACGCAGATGTGCACATGAGGCGAGCCCATGGCTTGTGCAGGTCCCCCATACTGCCGCCTATGTGAGCAGATCAATAGAGCCAAGAGCGCGTGCGCGCACCTGCCGCGGCGGCCGAGATCTCGCTGGCGTTTGCGGGCGGCAACGTCGAGCATGCAAACGTGAGGGTGGGCCCCAGCAGGCCAGCCACACCCTGGTCCAGCACGTCACACTCGTAGCTCTTGGTGGTGGAGCGCACGAAATACAGTGGGGAGCGGCGGCACGTGACACGGGACGAGTTGTATGCGAGCTGCAGTCACACAGTTGTACAACAGCACAGGATGGGTAGAAGGCAGGCTGGGTGCTTGTGTCACGGTGAAGTTTCAGCAAGCAGTGTGAGGTTTCAGCAAGCTGTCAAGCTGCACGCTGAGTGAGTTGCCGTGTTTCAGCAAGCAACACACGGCACCTCACTCAGCGTGCAGCTTGACATGACCACACATCCGCTGGGCACAACAGGTGGCCCACAGCCTGCAACATACTGCCATCCACAGAAATGAAGTGCATACCCCGCCCCTGACATCCAGCGCACCTGACAGCCGATGTCGCTTTGGCACAGTGCACAGCCGTCCCCTTCAAATCCAAAGGGACAGCGGTTGCACACGTTGGTCTTGCCGTTGTAGTCGTAACCCACAGGGCATGTGCCTGACAAGGGAGGAGCAGGATGACACACGCCATGTGCAAACTTGTGGCCTGCCAGCACCACAGCTGTGCAGCTGTTTGTTGCCGCGCACTTGCATACAGTGCATACGCACGGCATGGCACCACTGCGACATCAATGACAAGGGAATGGCTGGACGTGCACCACCGCTGGTCAATACGCATACATCAGCTCACTTGTTTGATACCCCGCATTCAACTTACCAGGTGAGCTTGGCTGTACAGTTATTGGGCGCGGATCATAATCATCCCCACTGGCGGGAGTGCTGCCTCCAGTGCTGTTGGTAGATGTACAAGTACTGTTGCCACCGCCGTTTGTGTTGCCTGTTGAGTTGCTCACTACCACCAGGCTGGTGTTACCCAAAGAGCCAAAGATTGGACAAAAGCCACGCGGTACAGTGCAGCCTCCACGAGAGTCCGCTGCATACAGAGCACATCGTGCGCCAGGCGGTGTCACAACACAGCACGGCGAGCAGCGCAAATCCTCGCCCAAGCCTGTGCCATCTCCTTCCCAGCAACCACGTGGCAGTGGAGCTTGCCTTGCAGGTGTGGCAATGCAACCAACCAAGAGCCTCGAGTCGAGCCCAGCAGCGCATCAGCCTATGCAATGGAACATGCCAGACCCCGGCGGCAGGCCGACACACCTGCCCAGCTGCATTCACACAAGCAGCCCGCCACGTTGCCTGACACCCCGCACTTGCCGAAGTAGCCGCAGAAGCTGGGGCATGCGAGCTCAGACTGTTGCGCACACACGAGCAAAACCCCTCATGGATGAGTGTATGGTGGATCAGGAGCCTGCGTTCCATCCAGCCACCCACCAGCTCCAGCCTCCTGTATCCTGGCTTCATCCCAGTGCAGTGCTGGTGCCACCCACACACCCATTCACCGCACAACAAGGCACCCAGGCAGGCATGGTGCCACACCTGCATGGCGATGGAACCGCTGAACATCACGCCGTTGATGGCTAACCATGGCTGGCCACTGATGTTGAGCTCGGTGGTGGACGTGAAGTTGAGTACAATGGATGTGAGGTTCAGGTACAGAGTACGTGACACCGTGTCGGGTGCCTGCGTAGCGCCGCACATTCATGCGGGATGGGTGTCGCCCATACAGCCCATACATGTGCCTGCATGCACCATGGCCTGATGCGTTGCCCCAGCCACGCCCCTGGCAAAGCCCCCGCTACCCCACAGCCCTGCTCGCACCTCTGTGATACCCAGCCGTGCGACTGTGGTGACATTGGCTGTGATGTTCTGCGCACAGGTGCACCGACACGGAACATTCAACTTAGCCTGCTGCTGTGTGCCACAACAGCACATGGCCCACTCCCTGGGTTGCTCGCACAGTTGCTGTGGGGTTAAACCGCTGCACTGCAGGCAGTGGGCTGTCTGTTGGTGCTGGCCCGCCATGCTCATGCATGCACTTCTCGCACCTGTAGATTGTCATAGCGGCTGCCCGTAATTGAAGTTGACGAATAGATGTAGCCTTGCGTCAACATCATGGCAAACTTTATCCCAAAGTAGGATGCCCTGCTGCTGCTGCCACTAATGCCCGGGTCGCTGTAGTCTGGCAGTAGCTGCACACTGGTGGCTGTGAGGTTGAACTCAAGGTGGCTGAGGTTGTACTGGAAGATGGACGTCTTGCCGGGCAGCAAGTCAGGCCATAGCTTGAGCGGCTTGTAATACCTTGGCACCGTTCAGACAGCACAGCAGTTGACACATATGTAGACATGGCTGAGGGAATGTTTAACCATGCCGACCGGCATGTGCACATGCATGCGAATGGCCTCAGCATGTGAGCAGCATAGGCCTGAGGCGCGAGCAAGCGTTATGAGCTGTTGTGCGCTGTTTTCGAGGATGCACTGTGCAGATGCTCCACCCTGGTAGGCATGCTATGCAGATGTAGCAGGTGTAAAAAGTGCAGTGCATGTGCTCGAGCAGTGCTGCTACGCCTCCATGTGACAATCCATGCAAAACGCAAGCCACCCGTTGAAAACTCACTGCGTTGAAAAATCGGAAGAAATGTTGAAGGACGGCAGCGCCGTGGTCCACTCGTCCAGTGTGCTGGGGCATGTTTTCAGCAGCTCGTTCCAAAGGAACACGGACCCTGCACAAACACAAATTCGCCACATCAGCGCGTCATACGGCACCTACAAATGAGGATAGCAAACTACTGTACGTCAATGCGCTGCCAGTTACTGACCAGTTGCTCCGTTCACAATGGTTGGGTCTCCGGCCACAGGTGCACTGATGGCAAGGTTCGGATTTTGTTTAGAAACCAGCCTGCTCGTTCCATTGTAGGAGAGAAGACTATTCGAGGGGATGATATCAAGCCGCGTCCAACATTGGCTACTGACCCCCAGTACGGCCCCCAAGAGGGCCAGAACGCTCAGCTGCAGGCGGTGCATGTCCAGGGCACCTCAGGGCACCTGAGAGCCCGCTATAACAGTGTTGATAAGCGCCATAGAGTTGGAACCGTCATTAACTACGATCTGAAAATAAACAGCGAAAGTTGACAAGTGTGGGGAACGTGGGAGGTTGGGCATTTGGCCACTAGCTTCGTAATAATCATCTGCAAGGCCAAGGCAAAGATTGGCAAAGTTGCAGATCATCCCCAGCACACTTCCATTGATGTACTGCACGCCTTTCTGCATGATTGTGAAGAGAAAGCAGGTAGAACTTGGTTTACAGCACTAATCGCAGCACTGAAAGTGAATATTTCCAGCGCTTGTGCATATATGCATGCAACGCCAAGCCGCAGAGGTCTTGCATATATGTGCCCATGCCGGACACCTATCAGCCATTACAGCATCAGCATCTCCTGTCCACTATGACACCTGCGTTTAGGCGTTCTCCTCCACATTGAAGTGCATTAGGTGAGCACCATGCTTGCATGCCGGCAAATGCATACCAGCACGGTTTATTGTGGTCGTAAACACACGTCCTTCCAGCTGTTCAGCCACAAACAGTCAGCGCCTGCTCATGGGCAGAGGTATGACGCATGTCACAGTGCAAATCACTCTGCATTAGGTGGTATGCACTTGCTGTGCTGTGTCATGCACATGCATGTCCACCTCTGCAGACTTGTTGTTGGATGATGAGAGATTGCAATCAGCTCTCAGCTAACCGACTGCTGCTGCAGCACTTACACACTCTCTTGAGGTGGCAGAGCATTTTGCTCATGAACGACCACTGCTGTCACACTTGCACATCTCGGCTGGTAGCCTACACCACCAGACCAAGCACCTTGGGTGCAAAGGTGTACACAGCTCAGCCATGGCGGTGCTTCATGCGCTCTTCGGCACTAGCAGCACGCTCAGCACGGAGCTTTGCACCCTGTAGCGTGCGGGTAGAATGGTGTGGTTACATGCAGATGTGTGTGCACCTAAGGGCACAGTCTCTTGGAGCGTGCTCAGAACAACAGCATATCACAACCTGGTATGTGTGCATGATTAGAGGCTGCGTGCACCACCGCACCAAATATGCTCACCTGGTGCGTCAGAATCACTGCATCACTGGCCACGTTTGCCACACACAATGCGACGTAGCCTTGGGCTTGCAGCTTAGGTGACAGGCAGGAGGGCTGGCGTGTGTACGTGACGTGGCCCTCAAGCACCTGTACAGCGTAGGCAAGAGAAGCGAACGGCCAATCGAAACTGGCAGGGAGGTTGGGGTGAAACCGGTTGTGACAGCCACCCTCTTATGCTGCATGTGATGATATGATCTGCGTGACTTGATCAAACCCAAGAGGTGAACGTCACCACCATTCAACCCTTGCCCGCACATACCACGGCATACCTTGCACACACACGACGAACAGGATCCATTCTTGCAGGATGCTGGAAGGTGCACGCCAGCGTGGTCAGCGCTGCTGTACACGTTCGCACCTGCACACAAATCAGTGCAGTCCTGCAGGGAGTCATGAAAGGGCATGTTGTTGGTGTGCACATGTGATGCACATGTGCAAGCATCTGATGCGTGCATGAACAGCGCAGGACTTGAGGAAGGAAAGCGCTCATGTGCATCATATTTGCCAGCGCCATTCACAAGGCGCTTTGCATGCTGCTGCAATGCATGATGTTGCCTGCCTCAAAGCTGTCGTATTGTACTGCATGTCAGTTCATGATATCATGATGGATGACCTTGCCTTTGCGCGCTTTCACAGCATGCATTACGCCCTTGGGGCTTTGGAAGGTAAGCGTAGCGTGCATATTGGTGGTGTCGGCAGCCCTGTCGGTACTTTTGCTAAGAGCTGGAGCAGGCTTGGAAGGAGCGCTGGTGCCGACGGGCGCGTGCGCGGCGATAATTAAACGATGCCGAGCTGTTGTCACTGGTATCGTGGGGCTGAAACGGGTGAGCGCACCAGCCATAGTGAACACTCAGTACCTGTAAATGTGTGCACTCGTTGATTGAAGAATGTTAATGTGGCAATAGTCGGTCATGCTGGGCTCCCCGGAACCACATATCTGTGTGCCACAGTGCTGTGACTACTTGCTTGCGAGTATGAGCATGACGAGCACAGTATGACACATTCATAGAACAAAAGTTTGATACTCTGCAGGCTTATCTCGCCCATGCATCTTGCATGACAGCTGCACAGTATGCTGTTCGCACATGCTGTAGATGGCACGCTGCGTATGTGCAACAGTGCATGCCAGCTTGACACTGAACGACATAGATACAAATAATTGACCCCTGCACAGCCACACACTTATGCCCGCACGTTGAAGTCATACGTACGTCCCCTTGCATGATCTCAGAATTTGCCAAACCACTCCTCAAAGATGGTGCGCGCAAGTTGGCGCGCATTCTGTGTGGTATTATTTACTGCAGGAAGGTCCCTGCTCTGCAGGAACTTCTTGTAGTACATGGAGGGCTGCACACCTGTGGGGCCCTTGTCATCCCCCGCCTTGTTCACCCGCATCTCAAACCAGGACAGAGCGGCCTGCAGCCCAGCCCCACCCGCCATCACCTTGGCCTCTTCACACTGCTGCCTGAACCTGTGCTTGACTAGGACCTTGTCAAACAGCTCGGCCAGTGCCTGCTCAGTGGCACTGTCCTTTGCCACAGGTCCCTGGGCCGGCTCCGGTGCTGCTTCTGGTGCTGGCGCCTGTGTCTGCGGCTCCTGTACAGTTGTGCCAGGTCCAGCCAGGTCAGGTGCACCTGGGGGTGGCAGTGGCCGCAGTGCACTGGTGGGCCGGGCTGAGCCCTGCTGGCCTGTCCCTGTTGGGGTGGTTGCGGCTGTGGTGCTGGTGGGGTGCACATTGAGCTCTGTGCGCGTGGGCTCACCTGACGGGGAGGGGATGTGGAGCGGCAGTGCACTGGGGCGTGCAGATTGCAGCCGAAGCGGCTGCCGGAACAGGTCTGATGCGGGCTCAGTGGCTGCAGCCTGCTGCTCTTTGAGGCCTGGTGGGCGGCTTGTGAGTCCAGCCGGTGTGGCGGAGCTGTTGTTTGGTGTGGCAGCTGTTGGGGGTTGTGTGGCTGGTACTGGCGTGCTCTGTGAGCCGGCTGACATGGGTGGTAGGGGCTGTCGAGATGGCAGTACAGGAGCTGTTGGTGCAGCGGCCTGCACCTCCTGCTGCTCCTGCTCCTTCTCTTCCTCCTTCTCCACCACGCGCTTGCGCCTTGGTGCAGGGCTGGGCTCGGTGGCAGGTGGCGAAGGAGGCGTGGGTGCTGCGTGGACAGACGCTGCTGTTGCCGCAGGTGGTTCTGGGGCCTTCGTGGCTTTGGCAGTCTTGGGCTTGCGCGCTGGGCGTGCACCCTCACTGTTGGTGGCTCCATCGGCCTGGGCACTGCTGGAGGTGTTTGGTGTGTTTCCTGCCTCCTGCTCTTCCATATCCTGGTGCTGTGTGCGTGAGGACTTGGTTGAGCGCATACTGGGCGCGGTGGTGCTAGAAGCTGAGCTCACGTCCGCTCCCTGTGCGACTGATGCCTTGGCTCCTTTCTTAGGCGCTACTGGTCCGTCTCCTGCTGGTGGGATGCCTGCACTCAGGCCTGCACCCTTGATGGACGCCGCCGGAAGCTTCTTGTGCAGCCCGTGTTGCGCCACCAGCTCCCTCCATGCCGTCTTTAAGTCGGTCTCATTGCTGCGCCCAGGGTCCAGCAGCCAGGACGACACGGGCAGCAGGTCCAGGAAGCGCGTGACCATGATGCAGTCATTGGGCCGCACTGCTGCCCTGAACCCCTCCGTGTCTGCCAGCTGCAGCTGGTCTGCCAGGGTCTTGACGTTGGACACGATGTGCCACAGCACGGACCCGACCTCTGGGCAGTGCATGCGTGCATCAGGCAGTGACAGCAGCTGGTCCAGCAGCCGGCAGCGCGCGGTGATGCCTGTGTACTCCAAGGACGCCGCCTGGCGCAGGTAGTGTAGCCGCCGAGCCCATGACAAGCCACTGCTGATGGCTGGTGAGCCAAGCGTGTCTGCGCACCACATCATCAGCCCACCAACAGCAGCATTGAGCACCCTCAGAGATTGTTGAGTGCAGCATCAAGCGCCATCGCACCATGGGAATGCACTACTATCGCAAGGGACGGCTTTCCATCCGCGCAGCAAGCATAGTATGAGCCACTTCTCTGTGGTTTACATGTTGTGTGGGGTGCGCACCTGAGAACAGCGCGCCCTTGTTTGTGCCTGCTTTGTCCAAGGCATCCAGGTATGCGGCCACCACATCTGCCACACCCAGATCATCCAGCACAACTGGCGATGGCACAAACAGCTCCACACCAGCCTGCTGCTTTGCTCCTGGCTGCGCACTGTTGGGCCGGATGCCTGGCAGCTGGCAGGCGGTTGGGGCTGGCCGCAGGCTGAAGTGATCGCGCGCGGCGTGCATGGCAGTGGGAGTGAGGGAGGCCACAGGAGCTGTGTGGAAAGCATGGTCCCAGGGCACCTCCAGCGCCTCGTCAGCCGCCCCTGACGGGTGCATGGTGTAGAACCACACACCGCATGGCACCTTGATGTTGGTCATGTTGATTGGAGGTGGTGCTTGCTGGGCGCCACCATTCTGCTCGGCCTCCTCCTCCTCCTCCTCCCACTCTTCATCACCTCCTTCCACTGTACTGCTGGCTGTGACCTTGGTTGTCATGAGTGTCTCGCGGTCTGCAGAAAGTGATGACATATATGCTTATGCAGCGATGAGGAAGGTGCTGTGCTGGCGTCACCAGGGTTGTGTTAGGCTGTTCTGGTGTCGCAAGTGCTCACCTGGAGATAAGCCGTAAAAGGGATATTGTATGTATGTGCGCGGGGGGGCACTGTTGCCAGCCTGCTGTGTGGCATCCTGGAGCGCAGCCACCTGTAGCCAGCGGAGTGCACGGCATGTACATGTGCGTGGGTGACATGTAGAGGTTGAGCGCTGCACACATGCCTATTTTTGACTGCAACCCATCACCCCATCATCAGACACGCTCCAAATTTGAGACGTTCTGCGTAAGGACAGATTCAGGTGCATGGACCAACCGCATTACCAGCTGCCTCCGAGCACGTTTGCCCCACTGGTTGGTGGCAGCACTGAGAGCTGCCCTCCCGGAGATGGGCTCCGGCACGTGGTTGTCAGGGTCCAATGCACTGCACCCGCACAACAGTGCATCTGCCAGGCTGGCTGGGTGAACCTTGGGCGGCTGCTTCGTGTCCGTGTGGCTGATGCAATGGCCGTCGCCCCACCCGCCAAAGTCATATACCTGCTGCCAAGGCTGCGATGCGCCTGCCCCAGCTTTCCTGACCTTGACACCACCAGCTGCTGCAGTATCCCCTGCGTACAGGCTCCCCGACGGCCGGCAGGTGGCGCAGGACTGCATGTGTACACGGTGCGCTTTGTGCGTCAGCGGCCCGGACTGTCCTGCAGGTGGCTGGATGTCGAAAATGACGACATAGTCCGTGCCCTGCACCTGCGCTGAGCGGTCCCAGTACAGCTTCACCACAGGAGTCAGGGGCTGCTGTTTACTGGCGCCCCACCGCTCAGCAAGATGTGCACCTGCCACCATGGGCTGGGACATGAAGCCACCCAGGGACCAGGGGCCCTCGCGCTGAAAGAACGCGGTCTGTATTGCCACACTGTCCAGGCTGCTCTGCAGCTTTGAGATGTGGGGCTCAGAGCCGAGCAGGCCCTGACTCTGCACGTAGAACGCCCCAGGCGGCAGCACGGGCCACCACCTGCGCTGTGCTGTGTGGAACACGTCACACAGCCTGTCTGCCTCCTCCCGCCCAATGGCGGACCTTGCACCTGGCATGTTGCCACGCATGCTCCGCCCATTCCCAAAAAAGGTGATTGGGCAGGCTTCCACCTTGAAACATTCGTTGAATGCCTCTGCATCAAGCTCCTGTAGCAGGAGCGGCAGGAGCACAGTATCATATGGGCAGTGAGTGCACTTCTGTTGAAGGTCAGAAAAAGCGCCCACCAGGTCTCTGATGCAACGACGCTCACTGCTCACCGTTATGTTCTGCTGCACAGCAGCGCCACTCGTAGCCAGGTTCCTCCTGCCTTGCATGAGGGTGGTGCGCGAATGCGCCTGCTAGACGTTTCGGTAGCTTATAACCGCGTACAGTTCCAGATTGTGCATTAGTACAACCAGTTTTCATGTCACGAAGTGCATCGATGCTGACGTGCGGAGGTGAAGGCGTACTATAAAATTCACTGTGTGGGAAGGAGGAATTTCGCATTTGGCATATATGAATCAAGCGTCTAGGGCTTAGGGTTTTGGCGCATTACACCTGAAGGATGCAGCGTCATGCTTCAAGTTTTACTGATCTTGACGACGCCCTTCAACATTGGGCAGAATTTTGGATGTCACTGAAAGTCTCTGCGCCCCAGCCGCTGCTTGTTGTAATCATTGAATTGGGTGGTGAAGACATCGTATAGCTCCCGGAACGCCTGAGCTATCTGCTGGACTTGCTGTCTGTCACCTGAGCCGACTGATGAGGTGTGTGGGGCGTCTGCCTCATCCTCGCTGCTGCTGCCCCTGCCCCGCTCATGAAGTGCTGCTGCAGCGACCTCCACCGCCTCTGCCACAGCAGCCAGCACGCCCTGCATGCCGCGCAGCAGCTCCCAGGCATCGCCCTCAGGGATCTGCATACTCACAGCAGAACAGCACCAGGAAAAGTTAGGAATACAGCGCAGCAGCACTTGGTGGCAGGCAGATGCTTCTGCGTGTGCGCTATGCCAGGTGAGCCATGTTGTATGCATCGGCCTCATCTGAAGTGTCTCTCGGTCAGACCGCGTGCTATGAGGCGCACGCAACAAAGGTAGCGAGCTGGTGCCCTGCCCTTGCACTTCAAGCACGCTGCATGTAACTGTGCACAGCACGCAGGGCAAACACACCCCATTCCACTTTGCCAGTGCGCTCTTTTGGCCGTGCTTCACAAAGTCCAGGAAGTAGGCGTTGAGCGGCTGTGGGCGGCCGTGTCGGTCGCGCAGGTCCAGCACAGGGATGGACGCAGGTGCCACATGGATGCGCGCCCGCCGGCAAGCTGCCAGCTCAGCCACACTGCTGAAGCTATCCCCCGCCCCCATGAGGCACGTGAAGGGGCTGGCCAGCACAGTGTGTGTGCGCAGCGGTGAGTCGGGGCTGAGCAGCAGCCACTCAAAGCTGGGGGCACATTGTGCAGGGCAACTGCCGTTGTCAGCGCTGCTGGGTGTGGAGCCAGTGGGTGGGGTAGTGACCTGCTGCCACACGTGCTGCACACGTGACAGAGGCAGTGTGCAGTCTTGCGCGCGCACACGCTCAGCAGTTGCAGCGTCTGCCTGCTCCTGAAGGGCTGTTGCGTATGCCACGAGGCCCTGCACCGTACTGCTCAGTACCTGTGCCAGCACAGCAGCACTTCACCGTGAGCAGCTGCAACATCGCAATGGCCACCAAACAGGTGCAAAATGCGTTCAAATGTGCGCTGGGGGTGCAGACTGCAGAGCGCTAGGAGACGTAGGGATCTGTTCAGCCACGACCTGCCGTGAACCTTGAGCCCCAAGAGCAAGGACCCAAGCCTCATCTGATCTGCACCCCACCCCTCGAGTGAACCCGCACCTGGGCATTGTACTCCTCAATCGCTTCCCTGCAGCGCCCAGGCATGGGTGGCAGCACCACCACGGAGGGGCTACGCCCCGCGGCGGCCTGGCGCATGGCCACCACACGCGACGCATGCAGCGGCTCATGCAGGAACAGGTGTGATACCACAGTCGCGAGCGTCTCCAGCCATGGCTGATGGCCCTGCGCGATGAAGTTGTACATAGGCAACGCCGTTGCAGCGCTGTCGCGCTTTCCTGCTGGATTGCCTGTTGTGATCGGGGTCGCAATGAACCAGACAATGCTGTGTGGGATGACCCCAACACGCACAACAGGTTGATGGTCTGTACACATTCCAGCACTGAGATGATCCAGCAGCCCTTGGCGACAACAGTCCCCCCACTGAACGGCTGTGCACCCAGCCGCACGCTCACCCGTGCGCGCGCCTCCTGCAGCGTGTCATACAGCGCACCGCTCGTGAGCAGGCGCACAAATGCGAGGTTGGCAGGGTGCGTCCAGAAGATGTGTGTGGCCAGCCCAGCCAGCCCCACCGCATGGCCCTTGGCACTGAGCAGGTGCCCGTCCAGCAGGTGGCGGACGGCCATGGCAAAGCTGTGCAGCAGAGCCTGCTGCATGGGCCCTGGGGGTCCACCTTCCGCCCCACCGGCTGCATCATGCACGTCTGGGGCCGGCACGTCACGGTCAGAGCGCGCTGCTGCGGGGCGCATGAAGGGGCGCTGCACGATGCAGCCCAGCAGTTGCGCGGCCTCCTGCAGTGGCGACGCCTGCCGGCCCTGCTGCAGCGCTGTCCTGGAGCGCGCTGGCTCCTTCTGCTTCTGGGAGCCAGACGCTGCGCCATGCTGCAGCTGCTGGTGCAGCAGGGCAGCACGCAGCACCAGAGTGGGTGTCATCAGGAACTGGCCACGCAGCCGTGGCAAGGGTGCGGCCAGCAGGCGCGCCACCTTGAACATGGGCACGTGGTAAAAGATGACATGGCCCAGGGTGTCCAGCCCCCTGTGGGCACAGGTACAGACATGAGGAGCGCGCTGCAGAGCCCAGCAGCTGTTGTGCACGTATGCGCGTGTGCAGGTGTGACGTGCTTTAAGTTAAGCCAGCAGCAGCTGCCGGAGCATGCCAACAGGTGCGACTTCCTGAGCGGTTGCAGCAGCACACCTGCGCCCTGCGCGGCCCGACATCTGCCTGAAGTTCAGCGCATCCAGGAACACCGAGTCCCCAGCCATGACCACACTCTTGCATGGCATGTGGAGCCCATACGCTAGCGTGCCTGTGGCAGCCACCACCTGTCACATTGAGCCAGGCAAGCACATCAACGTCACATGAGGTTATGTCTAGTGCTTGGCTTGAGACACGCTGTGCCATGCACCCATGCAGAGGGTGCTGGCGCATGCACAGCGCACCTGCAGGGTCTTGGAGCGGAAGAGGCGCTCCACTGCCTGGCGGTAGTACTTGTGCAGGCCACCTGCAAGTCAGCGCGCAGGTGCAGCGTCATTCACTGCTCAGGCTATCTGTTGATGTGGCCGCCCTGGCAAGACTACTAGTGAGGTTGAGCACAGGCAGCGGGCAGGAGGGCTCACTGTGATGGACGCCAATGCCTCGCGACAGAGCGCGCCCCAGCACCTCCTGACCGTCTGCTTCCAGAATGTCTGCCAGCTCCTGTTCAGCACAATACAGCACAGTACACTATAGTACAGTGCATCAAGGCGTCTAAATGACCGCCTCATCACAGCACACACTCACAGTAGGGCCCTCCCTTGCACCAAGCGCCTCACACAACCCCGCATGGCAGCGCAGCGCCACACACGCACCTCATCAGGTTGTTGTGCAGCACCCATCAGTGTGAGCATCAGCACCATGTCAATGTGTCACTCACCTCCACAGCCTCAGCCAGCGTGCTGCTGGTCATGGCAGCAGGGGGCAGGAACGTGAAGGATGGTGATGGCACAGCTGGGTCGAGCGAGAAGGTGATGCCTTGGATGGTGACTACCGGTGAGCTACTCAGGTACTGTGCTGCAGCTGCAACGGCATCACCGCCCGTGTCTGCACCACTGCCTCGCTCTCCGCCCTGCTTGCCCCGCCGTGCCGCTTCTGCAGCAGCTGCCTCTGCAGCAAGGCGAGCCTGTGGCCACAGGCCCACCCACCACAACCAACGAAATCAGGAGTGCATTCACTGATGTGCGTGCAGCCCAAGCAACAAACGACCCGTTGCAACCGGTGCCAAAACATGCGCATGTTATGCAAACGCAGCTGGTAACTGCTGTGGCTCAACATGTATGAGCACGCACCCACACAGGTGGTGACCCACTCACCTGTTCACGCCGTGTGACCTCTGCACGCAACTCCTCCTTGTACAGCTCACGGTAGTGCTCCTCAGCGGCCTCCAACTCAGCCACCAGCGCAGCTGCGTACCATTCACATCCGCTGCGCGTATGATACAATCAGTTGTACGCAC
Source organism: Haematococcus sp. NG2 (assembly GCA_004335575.1). Taxonomy (NCBI): domain Eukaryota; kingdom Viridiplantae; phylum Chlorophyta; class Chlorophyceae; order Chlamydomonadales; family Haematococcaceae; genus Haematococcus; species Haematococcus sp. NG2. The sequence continues at coordinate 171,348 of QAXD01000042.1, read as the reverse complement.
CGTGCATGTGCATGCAGCTGCATGACATGCTACTGTGTGCTGGTCCTTCCTCAAGAGGCCCCAACATGTGCATGCGGTCAATGACAAGTGTGCATGTGGTGAAGCCCAGAACAGGAGCAAGCAGCATTATGCACACTTGCACACACCTCCTGTCAAAGTTGAAAAGGATGCAAGGCAGCATGCCTGCTGCCCTCAGCTGCAGCAGCAGCGGCAACAGGTGCGCTTTCTGTGCCATGATGCCATGTGGCAACACTTCCGGTGGGCGGCTTGCACGCCACGCCGCCTCATAGGTCCTCAGCGCAGTGGCAGACAGTCTGGCCGACACAGCCTGCGCGGCCGCCATGGCCGCCCCTCCCGCATGCACCCAGCTGTCCAACAGCTGCAACAGCTTGGCAGACCATGCCTTGGCAGCCGGGCGCGTCACAAGCGGCATCGGGACCGCAGCCAAGCCAGGCCCCAGGCACGCCGCCGGCTCCATGTCACGCAGCTGGCCCAACAGCTCGCTGCCCTGCTCGCCAGTGCTGCCAGGGGCTTGAGCTGCAGCTGCTGCTGCCATGGCATCATACAGCTGCAGGGCCTCTGAGGGCATGAGGGACAGCTGGCTGCATGACGTAGCCCCGGCATGCACATCACGCATGTCAACCGCCGCCAGCGGGTGGATGTGGTGCAGGGTGCCCAGCTGCAGCGCGCCTGCAGCGTCAGCTCCCACCGCTGGCACCGCCCCAGGAGGCCGCATGACAGGTACAGGCCCCAGGGGGGGAGACCCAGGGTGCGGTGGGCCGTAGATGTGGTACTTCAGGTCGTTGTACCTCTCATGGTGCATGATGAGTGAGACCTCGTAATGCGCGGCAGCCCGCAGGCAGCCTGTACATGAGCAGGTAAGCAGTTACTGGGTTGTACGCGTGCCACCACCTTGCCAGTCACACACGCCAAGCCCGAGCCATGCATGTGCAGTGCAGGTGCCCCATTGCATGTCCACTCACCTGCTGCCTCGTCCTGCTTCCTGTGCAGCTGCTTCACGCTCTGCAGCCAGCTGTGGAACTCTGCTGGGTTACCAATGGTAGCAGATAGCGCAATCAGCGGGCACCTGCACGCACGTGTACGGCCACCCAAAGCAGCCGCCTGATCTGCCTCATGAGCACGTAAGCACACCAAACCTAGCCCAGGTATGCCAGCTCAGCTAGTGGCATGTGCATCGGCCTATGACTACACCAGCAGCTCCTCGTTCCAGCATTTCACCGCCTAAACTGGATGCACAGGTGCTGGTTCAGCAACCAACACAAACGCCGCAGTGAGACGGACCACACCTCAGCGCCAGCATCAGCCGCTCCCACACGTCACCGCCACCACGCTCGTTCATGCAGTGCACCTCATCCAGGATGAGGTACTGAATGCCCCGGACCTGCAGCCATTTGTGCATGAGCGCACCCAGTCCTGCATCACACCATTATGGTGGTCAGTGCCGCGTGGGCAGCAGACAGCATTGCAACCAGACCGGCGTTGCTGCAAGGCCCGCTGAGTCCGACGGTGTGCCACAGGCATGTCAGCCCACCCCACGCACACGTGCTCAGTCTGCACACCTACCCAATCCCGGTTAGCCGGTGACAGCACCAGGATCTCCAGGCATGCCGGCACTGTGACCAGCACCCGGCAGCGCTCCACGTTCTCACGGAAGTCGCGCGTGAATATGCCCAGGGCTGCATCGCTGTGGTCGCCAAAGTCCTTGTACACCTGCAGCACATGCTCTCAGCACACGTCAACCTCCTGCCAGGAACCTCGATTTCCCATCCTCGTAAGATGCCCCACCGGCATGTACATCGATGCCCCGGCACATGAACGCTACCCACCTGTGCTGCCACCTGGTTTGTGAGCGCCTTGGTTGGCACCACCAGCACCACGCGCCCAGCCTGGCGCCTCAGCACATGGTCGATCACATACGATGCGATGAACGTCTTCCCAGCTGACGTGGGTGCTGACACCACAGCCGAGCTGTCGTTGTCCACCACATCCAGCAGCCTGCGCTGCCAGCCATCTGGCACAAAGCTGGCAATGCGCACGTCACGAGGCCCAGCACTCGGCCGCTCCAGCAGGTGCGGCATGTGGGTGAGCTGGAAGCGCACCAGGTCCAGCCCCTCCCACCCACAGGGCTTCAGCTTGAGCCGTGCTGCAGCAGCTGCCAGCTGCACACCCACCAGGTCTGCACCTGTCCCAAGCTGTGCAGGCGCCGCCGTACCTTGAGAGTCCTTCTGCTTGTTGCCCTTGTAAGACTTAGACCCAGAGCTCGCAGCGCCTGTGCTGTCTGTGCCAGGTTTGGGCCCTGCGGCTGATGCAGCCCAGCTGCTGATGAGCTCATCAGCCACTGACTGCACCCCAGCGCTTGCATGACTGCCACAGCTGCAGCTATGCAGCAGGTGCTGCGGCTGGGCTTGGCTGGCAGAGCCAATAGGCCCGCAGCTGGCCCTTGTACATTGTTTGCGTTGGGACCAGCTTCTTTCTTGTCCTGCTTGTCTCTCTTCTCCTGCTTCTTGCTGTCCTTGCTGCCCTTGGCTGCCCTGGAACCAGCCTCTGAAGTCCCTGCCGGATGTATCGGCTCTGTAGCTGCAAGCAGCATCAGCGGCTGCAGCAGTTCATTCACTGGCAACACGCGCACTTGCTGCAGCGTGACCAGGACGTCTGTCAGCAGCTGCACACGCCAGCTGCCAGCAGCAGCAGCAGGTAGCCGACCCCCAGACTCCTCCTTCCCCACTCGGCACAGTGCCTCATGCAGCACGAGGAGGCGTGTGCCAAGGGCAACCTGTGTGGCCACAGTAGGTTCAAGGCAGGGATAGGGGATAGTCTGCGAGGCATGCCTGCAGGACAACAGGGCGCATACCATGCGGGCGCAGAGCCACAAACTCCTGCTGGTAGAAGGGCACCACTGATGAACCAGCCACACACAAGGCAGCTTGCCGCATACCAACACCCAATCACTACCACCAGGTTCCACACTGCTGCGCACCTGGCGAAGTTCCAGTTGCAGCCCTGGCTGCAACCCATCACGGTGCTTCAGGAAGTCAGCCACAGGGCCCAGAGCACGCGCCTGCAGCATGTCCAGTGGCGACCCGGCCTCGCACCAGGCCGCCATGCCTGCCGCCAGCGGTGTCCACACTGCCACCTGCTCCTCAAGCGCCCTCCGCCGCAGGCGCGCCTCATTCTGTGCAATGATCGCCTGTGCCTTGGCCCCAGTAGCCGCAACCTGCCGACCAGGCATGTTGTGGCACTTGGCGATAGCTGGTGGCTGTGTTGATATGCAGGTACATGATGCCGATGCTGATGCTGAGTTGACTGGGCTGCACCGCACCTGTGAACCACCACCGCTTGAACCACGTGCTCCACTTGCCACAAATGACGTGCCCTGTAGCGATGCTACCTGGTACACAGCAAGCCATTCACACAAGACGAGTGGGTGAGACCACTGCTAAGAACATTTGCGGCAGCTGTGTGGCCGGTGGTGGGGAAGGGACAGCAAAGGTATTCCTGCAGCATCCACACCGTGTGCCTGGACCACACCCACCATGAGCCCCAGTGCACGCTGCCTCATCTGCTGTGCGCGCAGTAAGGATGCTCGCAGGCCGTCTTTGGCAGCAGCCAGGGCCTGGCAGTGCAGCGCCGCGCGCTCATCACCCACGGCATGCGCAGCACGCTCCAGGAGGCTCTCGATAAACCGCCGCCTTCCGACGCGCAGCCTGTATGCGCCAAACACATGCCACCAGGCGGCGGCGCCTTTGTTGGGCCGTAGCGCTCAGACCAAAGCACCAGGTGGGGGAAAAACAACAGCACCCCCAATAGCAAGCTGCGCTCAGAAAAAAGGCTGCAAGGTGTGCTTGTTTGCACATGTGCTCGGTTGCATGCGTCAAACGAGGAGCCGGGTGGTGCAGGTCGGGCCCCGTGTGGCACCCACCTGCGGATCTGTGACAGCTCATCCAGCCGCAGGGAGTCCACTTGCCTCAGTGCCTCAGCCAGCTGCTGCGCCTCATCATTAGCCTGCGGGCACAACACATAAGTGCAGTGCCTCACAGGTTGGGCGTCCTATTCTGACAGCAGCACTGAGCTCCCACACCCGATCTGCATGCAGGCACCAGCTCATAACACATGACGCATGGCACCCCTTGCATGCCTTGTGGTGCAAAGTGGGGATGCAACACTTTGAACCATTTGCACTGAGCTTCTAGATGAAATTCCACACCGCACACCTCCTTCATGTATGCTGGCTCCAACAGCTTGTGAGAGTGCCAGTGGTAGCGCTCAAAGTAGGGTACGCGAGACACAAACAGCGGCGTGGAGGCGGGCGGCAGGGATAGGGGCAGGGAAGAGTGATCTGAGGGGTGCAGGTGGTTGCTGTGAGCAGTGTGCGCGATGCTGTGCGCATGCGCTGCGTTCGCAAAGTCAGCTAGCCCGCATTCAGACAGCACGCCCGCCACGAACTCGCTGCAGGCGATCTGCAGCCCTTGCTGTGCGGGGCTGTGGTGCATGATGGCGTGCACGCCTGCAGCTGGCCCATTCCCATGATTGTGCTGCTCTCCTGCCGCCAAGTGCTGCTGCCACAACCTGTCCAGCACTGCACAGGGTCCTTGGAAGCATGTGACTAGCTCAGCGCAAGGCGTGGTGAGGCCCCCGGTATCAACACACGCCTGCTGCTCTGACGCCAGCCGCAGCAGTTTAAGTACCGCGGCACGTGCAGCACGCCACTCAACCTGCATGCCATGTGGAAGGCCCAGCGGCAGGCCATGCTCTGTGCCAGCACCCTTGTGCTGCTTGTATAGCCAGCATAGCACAGCCACCAGGGTGCAGAAAAGGTGCGTGTCATACGGATCCACCAGCTCCACACCACGCGGGGGGCTAGCGCTCAGCACGTATGGGATGGCAGACAGCACGTCGCGCACAAACAGCCGTAGCGGGTTGGGCAGCTTGCCAGCTGGGCAGATGGGCGGCAGCGCGCGCTGTTGCAGTGGCTGGTGCCGCATCAGCACGAGGTGCAGCAGCCACACATCCGCCAGCCATAGCTGCACACCATACGTGGGTCCTGCTGGCGGGTGAGTGGTGGCTGGGGCTGTTGCCTGCACAGCGCTAGCGCAGCACACCACACCAGCCGCGAGCCTCCAGCAGCTCAGCTCCTGTGCAAGGCGCGGCAGGTGCTGTACAGCAGCCGTGAGCGCCTGCCGCCCCTCCTGCACCTGCTGTTGACCAGCGAGCTTGGTGCAGGCCGCGAGAACAGACAGTGCAGCTTTCCGGGCTGCAGGCGCTGCAGGGACACAGTCCTTTGCGCTCTTCTGTGCTGAGGTGATGAAGCCAAAGGCCGTCACCCCATCCAGGTTCAGGGAGGCCATGTACGCCACATCAACACCACAGGCTAGCGTCTGCAGCGCGAGGCCAATGGTGAGCGCGGGCACGCCCTGCTGTGAGGCAGGTGGGAGGGTGCCCCCAGCCTCCTCCGCGTACGCTCGCACACTGGCATCAGACAGCAGCAGGAACTGCGGGCGGGCAGCACACATGCTCCAGAGCTAATGCCAATGCAAATGTTACCATGCATGCTGACCATGTGACATGCCCACGCGGCAAGCAACCAAGCACAGGGTGGAATGAAGAGCACAGCAAGCTGGTGCTTACGACTGCACAACAAACTGTGGTTCAAAGCACCCACCACAGGGCGCACCGACTCCAGCTGCTTCACAAACTCTGGGCCCCACCATGCGCCCAGCTGCAGCACTGGTAGCCCTAGTGCTTGCACATGGACTTGGACCAAGGAGCGCAGCGCTGCATGTGCGGGACCTGCTGCCATGGCTGCTGGCCCATATGCCTCGAAGAACACGAGCGTGAAAGTGGCCCCCAAGCTGCACAGGCCGCCAAGCAGCTGCTCCACATGGAACATAGCGCTGAGTGGTGTGCCTGCATGGGATCTGTGTGCATAGGGGCCAAAGGGAAAAATGTTTGCATCTGGCCTGGAAGCAATACGCAGCATGCACACGGATCAGGTCTGTCAACAGCTGAGCCATTGCACCTTGGCATGTGCAGGGCCTCAAACACGATGCTCTCGCCGCAGATCCAAAAGGTCTCACTGCTGCCCATATCGTGCAGAAGGTCGAGGTTGCGCGCCTGGAGGGCGCCGAACTGCTGCAGTAAGAACTGAAAGGGCCCATTATCGGCGTCTTCAGACAAGTTTTCAGCATCTGGATCCAGTGCATCAGTCTCCATGTTCATGAGTCAGCTTGTCGTTGTTATTTGCCTCTTGAAAAAGACACCAGATGAAAGAGACTGGCTGGGAGATATATTGCAACAGTGTTCCAAGCATCAGATTTGGAGTTCTATGCAACAGCCCCGTGCAAAAAGAGAGGGTTAGAAAGGGTTTGCACGGGTTCGCAAGGGTTTGCACGGTGACATTCCCGATGCGCACAACGAATAGAACGTTCACAATCAGCGTGCAGTCGTATGCAAACCTGCAAAACACGCTGGGACTGCCTGACATGGACCCAAAGATACCTGCATCGCTGCTTGATGCAAGGGCATGAATAGCAAACCTGGAGCACAAATACAATACGAATCCAATGAAAACAAACTGACAAAAAGCCCTGAATGCTACACGGCTCCATCCACGCTTGCCCTCACTGAGCATGCTGGCTCTAGTCTGTCATGCCATGCGCCACCAGCCGTGACAGACCCTCTTTCAGACGTGCAGCCGCAGCTGGCATGCGCTCTGGTGCTAAGTTGCCAAACGAGCAGCGCACAAAGCCAGGCGCACCACACGAGGACCCAGGCACCACGCACACCCCCACATGCTTCACCAGCCACTCCACTGCCGCCACGTCGTTGCCCTGGCATGACTCAGGCAGGCGCGCCCAATAGTACAGTCCCCCTTCTCCACCAGCTATAGCACCACTGCCAAAAGATCCAAGAGGGCTCAAAGCGTCCAGCAGCAGTGCACGGTTGCCTGCATGGGGTTCCAAGTTGCAGCACGAGTTCACTGACTCAGCCTTCCATGTGAGGCTCTGTAGTCTGTATCATGCATCAATCGCTGTCTCAAACTGAGAAGCATGACAACCCTCGCAAGCACAGTGCCAGAGGCAGGCTGAACACAGGGGTGATGATGATACCACGGAGCGACTCAATCTTGGCCGCCTTGTAGGTGTCACCCTGTTGCAACGCGGCCAGGGCCACACGCTGTGAGAGCTGGCCCGCGCAGATGCACACCTGTGTACACGTGTGTGGCACAATATTCCCTACACCTTGCGTACACAGCTTCCTCTGAGCCTCCCACACAGGATGCGTGTACCCTGACGCTTGATCACCAGCATTGGCTGCACAGAGCATTGTTTTGTCATACTCATGCCATGCACTTACCGTGTCCTGGCACTTAAGCATAGCTCCCCCAATCCCTGTCACATCCTTTCCGTCCGGGTCCCAATATGCCACGTACCCCACGCGCCACCCCATCATGCCATACGCCTGCAGCAGCATGTGTTTCCCAGCAGAGCGCAAGTTGTTGAAGGACTGGTGATCTGCGATTCAAGACATCAACTCTAAGGCCTGATGTGAGTGCGTCAGCCTTTGTCCCAGCGCCCCAAATGCTGTGCGCTTGCCGCACCTTGCTGAATGAGAAGATGTGCACCACGTGCGGTGCACTCGGGCAGTAGTGCTCCGCCACCAGCCCTCCCTTGCCATCATCACTGCTGCTACCTGCACCTGCCCTGCTGCTGTCAGGAATGCTCCCACCATCATAGCCCCACACAAAGTCTTCATAGGTTGAGTCCACCACCAGCCACGCGCCTGCTGCCCCACACAAGGCTGCCATCTTGTCCAGCTCATCCCGGGTGAGCAGCACACCTGTGCAGGTGGCATGCAGGACATGCGGGGGCCAAAAGAGAGCAGTGAAGTAAGGCACAGAGGACGTGTCGGTCTCATGCCCCCTCAACACTGAAGCATAAACCATAAGGCAACTGGCGACGCACATACACTGGGCTGTCTGCTGGGAAACTGATTGCTGTTACCAACACGTTTCAACAGCTGATCAAAGCAGGCTTGCCAGTAGGCAGATGCAAGCTCACGGCAAGTCGCTATGCATGCTCGTGCGGCCACAGCCATCTCTGCGGTCAGGCTGAGCGCATGAGGCGCAGCCACAACCACCTACCGGTGGGGTTGCATGGGTTGCAGATCACCACCATGCGTGGTGGCTGCTCGCTCATCATAACCCCACGCAGCCACTCCAAGCTGGGATGCAGCGTGTGTGGGTCACACTCGCCCCACACAATGTTGTCGGCACCGCCTGTCTGGGTGATGGTCTGCAGTGCGTTCAGATACCACTACTGCACATATGCACCTGAGTACAGTATGGTACATGGCTTGCTGGGTGCTCTGCGCGTACTTCCAATACTGGTCAAGGTTGTGTTGGTGTGTGAAAGCCATGCATATGCATCAAGCAGTTTGCTGCTGCTCTGCATGTCAGCACGCTCTCTCGCCAGCAGTGCTTCAAACTCGACAGGCTCTAGCACAATACCCCGCAGCACCCCACCATGATGTGGTCAAAGTACGCTGGCCGGAACAGCACCACCCGGTCACTTTCATCCACCAGCGTCAGTGCCAGGTTGACAAACGCCTGGTTGCCGCCATGTGTGACGCATATGCTGTGCTGCAGGAGGCGCCAGCACATTTACACCAGCAACACATGATGACCACGCTGCAGGTCACTCAAGGTTATGGTGTTGGATCGGTGACTGATATGTGTGTGACGCCCCAGCAACACCTGAAGCTCAGACTGATTTTTTGATTTGGGCTTTCATCCTACTCAAGTATGCCGCAGCACGTGGCCTGACATCACCTGCCTCACTATTCCTGCACACCCAACGCGCACCCCTGGCAGGCCGTTGCGCTCCTCGACTTTCTTTTGCAGTGCAGCCCGCAGTTCTGGCAGCCCCTCGTTGGGCCTGTGCAGTAGTGCATGGTGCATATTGTGCACACAATGACCATTGCTTAGCAGCCAGAGGTGTGAGCTTGAAGGAGCAGCGATCAAGAAGCATGGTTCAGAGCGGAGGCCGTTGTACACTCAGCATACCCACCCGTAGCTCGCGATCGCTGCAGCCACTGACGGATCTGCCAGTGCAGCTGCAGCTGCAGCAGTGGCCTCAGGCGGTGGTGGCCTGCAGGTTAGCATGTGAGGTGTCACTGAGATGTTTCATGTTCGCTTGCCAGAGCAACTGCAACAGGACCTGGGCGGGCATCGGAAGCAAGGCGCACCAGTACACAATGCCTTGTGCTAGGGACACGGTGTCCGGGCGCATTGCCATGGCGCGGCGAGTGAATGCGATCACGGGGGTGTCGGTGACATCAATGCGCCGGCTAAGCTGCATGTGCAGTTGAACATCAGTTAAGGGTGTGCCGCAAGGAATGTCGACATGCGCATGCGATGCGTGCATGTGCAGGATGTCAACAGTGGGACCGCAGGTGCCAGTGATTATGTACAGCTTCTTGCTGGGCATGCTGGGCAAGATGTGAACTGCAGCAGCTGCTGTACTGTGTAACTGGGGTTTCTTGAATCAACCGATGCAAGTGTCGAGAATACTGCATTGCAATTTTGTAAAGGCTGTGATCTACATGGTGCCACGCTGCGTTCACTTCTCTTGCAATTCGCTGGTCACCTTTGGTATGGGCATATTAATCGTGTCAGGCTGATCTGTAGGCCGCATTGTGCTGTAGCGGACACCACGTACACTTCTCTTTCCGCGCCATTTCATATGCCGTTTCCAGGAGTGAGCTAGGTGAGCTGGTTTACTGGGTTTGCCACAGTGTTTTGTCCAGTAAGAAGAAATGCAGGCTGTGGCTTTCCGTGGGCAGGCCGTGGCGCCTGTGCGCCTGACTTCATCCCAGCCAGGTACAGCAGTGGCTCGTGCAGTTGTTTGATTGCTACCAAGTACTTAGGATTAGGCATCATTATGTTTATGCACATTCGCGCGTCCTGCAGGCCGGTGCTTTGCACCAGTGGTCTGCGCTGTGTCCCGCAAGGAGGCCACCCAGAAGCGCCACCAGCGCCTGCGCCGCAAGGTACCTTTGTTTGTTATCTGCAAACAAGTCCAGACGTTGCCACCAGGGATATCTTTTTCACCCGCTCCGCCCTGCTCCCGCAGCTCTCCGGCACCCCTGAGCGCCCCCGCCTGGCAGTGTTCAAGTCTAACGAGAACATCTATGTTCAGGTACGTCGTCATGAGGGCTGCATGATCCCCAGCCACCATGCTTGTGGCTATGAGCGCCAAGCTCTCACGATGAAACTCTTGATGTGGTGCAGGTGATTGATGACACCAAGGGCCACACCCTGGCAGCTGCCAGCACCCTGAGCAAGGATGTCAAGGAGGCTGTCAACAGCAATGGCTCCAACGTGGTAAGCATCGTCATCGTGTTTTGGGGATTGCTATAACAAACCACGCTTGGTCCACATCGTCAGGGTTGTGGTTGGGAAGGGGCATGGTGCATGGATTGCTGTGTGCATGGGGTCAAGCGCGGCTTGCATGCGACGTGCGTTCGCAGGCCGCAGCCGAGGCCGTCGGCAAGAAGATCGCCGAGATCTGCGTGGCCAAGAACATCTCGAAGGTTGCCTTTGACCGTGGGGGCTTCCTGTACCATGGCCGTGTCAAGGTGCGCACACTGCACAGTCCCGACGTCCCAACGCACCCACCCAACAGCATGCTCTGCACCAGGCAGGTACTGGTGGAGCAGCCAGCCAAAGAACCATTGGAGCCATGCAGCTCTCTCATGCACAGCCACGTCACGCAGAAGGCCCCACGCATGCTGTTCCACATAATGCATCAGGACCAAACAAAGACAGCACATAGAGCTGCGGAATCATGTGCAATGGGAAGGGTGTGATCAGGGACATTTTGCAGTGCCAGTGGTGGTGTGAGTGGGGCAGGCTCATGTGAAAACCACGCAGAGCTGGAGCTGTGGCACACGTCACTCACCGCATGCTTCGACAGTTGTTGTAGTGGGCTGCACTGCAGGAGAGGTGCAGGAACAGCATCTGCACAACTGCATGCCTGAATTTCATGTGCACTGTTGCTTAAGCTCAGCCTCCCTGCTCTCCCCATGTTCACAGGCTCTCGCGGACGCTGCCCGTTCTGCTGGCCTGCAGTTCTAATTGGTCTGCCATGTGTAGTTAGTGGTGGGTGGGGCCTGCAGGGGTGGGGCACAGGGAGGGAAGCTGGGGTGTGGGTTGCAGGGGTGGGAGACACGGGGATGGCACATGACAGAGAGCGTATGATCTGTGGTATGCCAGTGCGGCTATCACACAGCAGACACAGGGGCCAGCGGTTTGCTCTCGCAGCACGGGGCAGTGGCGATGACCCTGGCCGCCGCAATTTTGCAACCCCTGACCATGCAAGTGGCAACGCTGCGACCCTGGTTTTTTTATTTGTGTGGATTGTAACGAACCACATCCGCATGCCTGGTCACAGCGCTGTTTCCTCACTGGTGAACGCTCCCTGGCCTCAGTTACACCTGACAGTCGTTGTGTGGAGGTTCAGATGACAGATATGCACCTATCAGCTGCCAGCCATACAAGCTTGCTCAATAAGTACGGTCATCGGTCAGGCAACAACACGACGCGATTGAATTCATAACTGCATTGCCTGCAGCGTGCCACCTCAACCACTCAAAAGTCCATGCCCAGCACAGGAAAGCCATCATTAGCAAGCATGCGGGTAAGCACAAAACTGGTGCCAACCCATTTCACAAAACACTACCAGCCTGCTCCATTTTGTGTTGGCCATGTACCAAGCAAGAGCATGCGGTCATTTTGGCCCATCTGTGCTGCCTGCAGCTGCTGTCTGGCTTGGTGTAGTCTGGCTAGGTGGCCTGAAGGCCTGGAATGGCTTTTGGCTGAACTGGATCTGCCCTTTCATGATTGCAGCGTCATCGGTCACCTGCAAGATGGTGCGGCACACAGCCACACATGGCCCTCAGGCAGTGCTTGTCTGCACCATTTTCACTCCAACCCCGCAGCAGTGCTCACCAGAAACAGCACATGGTCAATTACACCATAGGTGCCATGGCTGCCACCACCCCCACACCTGCAGACATGAGAGCTCGTGGCGCAGGTATGCCGCCAGCAACTGCGCCTGCACGCGCTTGGTGGTGTCCCCGCCAAAGAACTCGCGCAGCACCACACCCTCCATGCTCTCATCACTCTGCTTGCGCAGCACCTGCAGGTGCCGGGGGTGCGTGCTGGCACACGCATTGGAACCCACACCTTGTACACCCTCCAAGATTGTGAGGACGCTGTGTATGAAGATTGAAAGGGGGTGGGAGCAGGCAACAGTGAGCAGGTGCGCAGCAACCATCCATAGGCATACGCTCGGCAGGTGTAGTTGATGCATTGCAGCCCATGGTGCCAGCACAGCCATGACGAACCTTGTCAAATGATAGCCCAGAACTGTAAAAGACGCTCTCAAGCTTGCGCTGCCATTTTTTCACGCCCACCTGCCACACACAGTGTATGTTCACACATGAATGTTCTCTTGATATCTGCAAACACATGAATGCCGCCCCGCCTCCCCCACTGACACCGCCACATCCAACATACACGTGGTGCTGCTGCTGCCGGGCCCCTGGAGGCGTGGTGGGTAGGCGCTGCCACTGCGCTGATTGTGCCACAGTGTGCGCACGGGCTGCCGGGTTTGTGCTGGCTGCCATGATTCCAGCGTCGCCTGCCACACACAGGCAGTACCTGAACACCATGGTCGTAGATGCGCTTCTCCACATCGTCCATGAACCTGTTGTAGAAGCGCTGCTTGAAGAACTTGTGCTCGCGTGATGTGAGGTGGCCCATGCGGTGAACAATCAGCCACACGTGCACCGCGAGCAGGGTGTAGGTGGAGTAGAACACGTTGGGATCCAGGCCCATGGCTGCAGGCATCACAAAGGCCGGACAGGCATGAATGGTTATGACACAATTGCTGTGCACTGCACTTCGCTCCCTCGCTGATGCTGGTCTGTGCGGCATTGCACGGTGCACCCTGCAGCACGCAGGTGCAACACGCACCTCGGTGCATCGCCTTGTCATCCACCTGCTCCTTGATTGCCTCGTACAGCTCCTGACCACCTGCAACACACGCAGTGTACAGGACCGGCGGCGTGTGTGCACCCGCCGCCATCCCGCAAGGCAGCAAGAGTGCACCCAAACCAGTACGTGGCGTGTGTTAAGCAGGGGCTGCAGCCGCATAGCTTGCTGCAGCATAACATGTCACATTGCGTGCACATTACATGGTGCACGGGGTAGACATGGCGCCAGCATGAACCACCCATACCCATGCACCCACCAACGATGAGCTGATTCCACTTATCGTTGAACATAAGCATTTTCAGGGCAAACCGGCCCAGCACTGACTTCTGAATGTCTGATGGGATCGGTGAGGGTCGGTCGTGTTGCAAGCTGCGTGGTGGTGCGCTGAGTTCCTTAAGCAACCGTTGTACCTGCGTGTCGAAACTTTGAATCAGCGCTTGATGCGTTGATCGATCTGCTGTGCGTGCTCACAGCCTACCTCTGAGAGCACTTACATGGTCTCCGCTTAACCCACTGCTGAACGCTCTCAACTGGCTACATAAATGGCTAGTAGCTGTGCTTGCTGATTGCGTGAGAAGCCCTCGGCTTGCCGAGCTCAGGAGCGGCGATGCGGCTGCCCAGAGACGCGGTAGCTGTATTGATGCTTGTTGAAACATTAGAGTGCAGGAGCCGCAACTACGGCAACGGTAATCGGGACATACAAACTATCAGCGCATGACACAGTTCAGGGAGGCGCGCGCGTGCAAATTTAAGTCTTACACAGTGTCCCTCCAGTGTCGCTCAACAAGGGTTTAGGGTTTGGCAAGCGTGAAAGTGCAACCATCAGGCCGACCCCTTGGCGCTGCTGTCCTCCTGACACCGCTGGTGCTGTGACAATGCTGCTGTGCGGGCACGCTTGCGCGCCAGTGCGTTCACTACAGCAGCAGCTTTGGCGGCAGAGCCGAACGGGTCAGGTGACCCCCACTCTGGACGTGCGATGCTCAGAGCTTGCCCTGGCTCCCGAGGGAGAAACACGAGCTTCCTGCACACATGCATCATCCACAGGCACGCTGTGTAGCTGCAGAAAACAGGAACTGGAAGCATATTGAGCACGACATGGGGCCAGGTGGGCTGACGTGCAGTGGGTATGTACACAGTCAAAATGTACTACCGACACCATACACCATAAACATGGAGAGATGCATACAGATACGCTTAATTGTCCCACCACACGAGTGAGTAGCGGGGCCGACCTCCTGCTGCGCGCGTTGGGGCTGACAGCCGGTGCAGAACATCCTGGTCCAGCAGCACTGCACGCAGAGGCTATGAAATGGCAGCACAGGACACAGCAGCAACCGCAATATAACATAAGACATCCAGAGTTGTCACAATGAGAAAGGCGTTATGATGGGCAAGCTCACTGCGCCATCCTGGCACACCGCCATCAACCTGGCTGTCCTGCATGTTCAGCCTGGTCACTCTTGCCCAGTTACCTTTGGCCGCACCATGAAGCCTGTCTCAGATGGCACATCCAGGAACTGCGTTTCCGCTCCCCAGTCACGCGGCCAGTCAGCGTCCAGGTACAGCAGCAGGCTCACCAGCAGTGGCGCCCCTGGCTCCTGCATGTAATCGCGGATGGAGGCAGCGCTGGAATGAAGCAGGCGACCGCAGGCGCCGATTGCATAAATTGCACATGAACTGCTGAGCACTGCTCATAAACCCGTGATTGCAGCCGGCCACACATTATACTGGGTACTGTGAGAGCAACTGGAGGTGATGTACATTCAGTGCTGTCATGTTAGCAGACATTGAGCAAATACTCAGCTGGCTGACTGTTAGCAGACTGAGCGCTGTGCTCAGGAGCACCTGGCGAGTGCACTACATATATTCGAAACCCAAGGCCCATCACCGACGCACCCGGTTTGTGTACTGCCCATACTGCCGCCCCCATGCGGAAGCCAAAGAGAAGGTCTGTGGGTCTGCATCCTGGTGCCACCCAAACTCGTCGCCCAGCATCGCTGCATTGGCCAGGATGGGGTGGCAGTCAAAGCTCACAGGGCCTGCTGCACTGCCAGCCCTTTCACCAGTTGTAACCTTCTCAGCATCTGACTCCGTGTTTGTTCCAGGCTCCTCCTCTTCACTGTCGTTGCTCACTGGCTTGAGCTCGTCATTTGGCTTGTGTAGCGACCCACTGTTCTGCCCCTGACTGATCCTGCCGCTGCTGTCCTGCTGCTGGGCTGCCCCGCTGCTGCCTGGCAGTTGCGCCTCACTGTCGCACCCTCCTGCTGCTTGCTTACTACAGCCCCTCATTGCTGGCCGCTGCCCCGAATCCCTGGCACCTCCTTGCCCCATTTCAGCTGCTGCCTCGTTCTGCTGCCCCTGCCCCGCCAGCTGTAGGCCTTGCTGGATGGCATCTGAAGGCAGGTGTGCGATGATCACCTGCATAAGAGCACATCGGGGTGGAACTTGCCAACAATGAGCATTGTTTGTGAGCTATGCTTCCCGACACGGCCCGAGCCTGCACGCACACATACCTCAGGATACAGCTTGCACAAGCGGCTCTGCACCTCCAACACTGCGCGGTGTGCAGGAGATGAAGCGGATGCCAGCCGCTGCAACTCTTCAGCCTGGAAGTAAAGTGCAAAAAAACACGAGGGCAACATCTTCAGCTTAGGTTTCCACTGGCTAACTGTCACGCCATGTACCACGATTCTGTTGGAAGCAACACTGTGCAGCCGCACCACCTTGAGGCCCCATGTGCGTGGCGCATACGCAGCATCACTTGTCGCGCGCTCCCACTTGTCGGTTGGTGGGCCGAGGGTGTGGTCCCAGCCTGCTGCACACAGCAACATGCAGCAGGTCATGCCAGCATGTAAACACACTCTACCTCATCCTGCAGCCACATGGAGCACCGGGTTTGTGTGCTAAGCACCAACTCTTTGTCTTACAACGGACCTGGGTGGGTGATGGCATCCAGCAGTTCCCGCTGCTCGGACTCAGTGATAAAGCCATCCAGTACAACAACATGTGCAGCATCGAGCCGCACGCCGCCTGTTGCCACTGATGGAACAAAACTGTGGTATTGCATGGCATGCAAAAGCAATGAAATTTCCATTGAGGTGAGATAGAAAAATTCATGCATGCAAACTTGCAAGATATGCATATTTCAAGGCACAAGTCTTCTGAAGGAGTGCATCTAACATGATTGCACGCACTGAAGGCTCACCAAGCATCTAAAGTCACATTCAACGTTGGTAGCAGCCCATCAGGCGACCATCGCGTGTCATGAGTGCTAATCGGTTGTAGCAGCATGTCGTAGCAGATTGCGCTTGTCTGGCTGTCCGTTGTACGGCTGCCTGGATTACACAAAGGTCACTCAGCAAACGTTGAGGGCTACGATTAGCTTCATTCATGCAAGCGCCGTCAGGAATCATTTAGGTATGCAGGAAGGATGAATCACGACGTCATCAGTGCGATATATCAGCTGAACTGACCGCAAAGAGGCAGGAGCGTGCCCCCTAACACCCCAAAAAGAGCACAAGCGCACAGGTCGGCCGGTACAGGGCGCGCCCCCAGCAGGAGAGAGGCTGTCACAGCAAGTCCAAGTCCATGTCACACGCCAGCGTGTAATGGCACGCTCAGCACAGCTGCGGACCATGCATGTGGCGCAGACACCCTTGCGCGTTCTTGCATGAGTAAGGGAAGCAGGGGTGAACTGAGAAGCCCTTCTGACAAGTGTTTGGTCCATCATGCAAAGTGACGTACACAGCACTGTATCTAACCCAGCTGTCCCTGAAAGTGTTGGCCACCCCTGCCATCTCTGTTTCTGGACGACTGTGCAACCCAGCACCACCATCAGCTGCTCTGTGCACTACGATTATAAGCCCATAGACATCAACAATTCCAAATGAGTGCAGGCCCTACAGCTGCTGAAACGCCAGAGCAGGAGCAGACAAGATGCATGTAGCATGTTCATGTTGTAAACTGGCCAGCAACATGTTCATGTTCATGTTACACGAGCCTTCAGCCAGTCACGGGCTGATCAGCATTGCGCGCTCCGTTGCGCACCTTACAGCATCTAGCATCCCAGATTTGTTGGTGCCAAGTCCCACAGCCATGCAGCTAGTTTCAAACGAGCTAGCAGCAGAGAAGGTTGAGAGAGTGAACCAACAGTTCTGCACATGACTGGTGTGACCAGGCCTGAGCACCCCTAGAAGGCATGTCCACGTGTGCATGTGATGCCCTTGGGGCCTCCGCCTGCAGCCCGATCATCAGTCAACGTGGGCCAGAGTCACCGCGAAACCACCCATGAGCATTCCTCATCCTCCTTCCCCAACCGCTGCCAACCAGCAAAGCATCCACCAGCTGCATGCTCTCATGCAAGAATCGCGCCACTCCTTACCAGTTCTCTTGCGACATCCCTGCCAGGGAGTTTGCTACATCCACCTTGGTAAGATACCCCCCATTTGCCTGCTGACCACCATCCACAGCGCTGCTTAATCCTTCTTGGCCTTCTTCTTGATCACGGTGCTGGGTGCCAGGAAGCACGCAGCCAGGCCCAGCACGCCCTGCAGCGGGCATGTGCGTCGAGTCGATGCTGTGAAAAGCTGGGCAACGCTTGCATTGTAAATCCATGCGTACTACACCTGTCAGTGTGCTGGCACGTCTGCCGCTTGGCCTGTCGTTCAGGACCACAGAGTCTGGGTGTCGTGCAGCCAGCCAGATTGCACAGCACCTACCTTGAGCTTGTACAGCAGGCCAGGCCCGTAGAACATCGTGACCAGGGAAGTGCCAAATGGGAAGGCAATGTCAGGGACGGGGTACTGCCAAGGTGGGGGGATGGTGGAGCGCATGAGCCATGGCACGCGGTCCTCAGCCACTGACTTGGGCACACACAGCCCGCGCAGGCCCTCAATACCTGCGACCAAGGAGCATGGTAGGCGCAAGCTTAGAGCCAGGCAGGAGTGCAGCAATGCATGCATGCAAACGGCAGCGAGGTGGGGTGGTGCTTGCAGGGTATCTTTGGCCTGCTTCACACACCAACCCACCCCCCTGCACCCCACCTCAGTATTTGAATGTCAAAACTTACATGCCACAACCTGCATGCCACAACCTAGCGAGCTGCGCTGCCGCCGCTTACCAGCAAAGCGGTCAAAGCCCGAGTGCTTGACGCCGCCAAATGGCAGTGACTGGCACATGTAGGTTGTGGCAAAGTCGTTGATGGACGACATGCCGGCCTCCAGCCGTGACGCAATGGCGCTGCGGGGACAGTCGGCAGTTGCGCGCAGGGGGTATGACAGTTGAATCTTGGGGTGTAGGGCGAAGGGTTCATGTGCCAGGTTGTGACGTGGACAGAGCCCGCAGCGGCACGCAGGAGGCTGCGGACACGCAACGACTTGCAGCTGCGCTGCACCACCCATACTCACCGCGCGCGCGCCTGGCTGCGGCAGAACACATTGGAGCCCAGGCCGAAGGGGCAGTCGTTGGCCAGTGCCACCACCTCATCGTCGGTGGACCAGCGGATGATGGACATGACCTGCACCCAGGCGAGGGGGTGCAGCCAACGAGCAGTTGCAAACACGGAGCAGCGGACGCCCAGCATGCAGCGAGACAGTCAGCATGTTGGGTTTGAGTTGGATGCAGCCGGGAGTGCAGACAAGTGCCAGCCAGTGCCTATGCGCCCTGTGCTTGCATTCACAGTGTGTGTATGCCTTCAGCGCACTGCTCAGCAACACATGCTACGGCACTCAAGAGGGCTGGCCCCGCCCCGCCCTTTTCTGGGTGCACGCACTCACCGGCCCAAACACCTCTTCCTCCCAAATCTTCATGCCAGGCCGCACGCCACTCAGCACAGTGGGGGGATAGAAGAAGCCGCGCCCGGGGGCAGGCGCTGGCAGCTTGCCGCCAGCCTCCACCTTGGCCCCACGCGCCACAGCATCATCCACCAGGCCCTGAATCTTCTCAGCCAGGCCTGTCAGGGCAAGATGACAGTAGCAAAACGATAGGGCGCTGTGACCACAACAATTTGCGCTGTTGTGAGGCAGGGGATCATGTGATGGTGCATGCCAACAGTGTTGAGGAGTTGGCTGGGTATTGAGCAGTGCCCACTTCAGACAGCATCGTAGCATCCGGTGCGCGAGGTGAGGTAGGTGCCCCTGATCCTCATGGTACCAGTACCGGCGGTGGAGGGTTGTTTCAGGCGCGCAACACTCACCTGGCATGCACATCGCGCCGCAGTCCACCGGCTCATCACCCAGCGCCGGCCCCTGCCGCATCTTGCTCACCACCTCCACCACCTGAACACCGCGGACCCACACCATCGTGCGCATGAAGTAGTTATTGCCCATGTGTAGCATTACAGTGGCACCGCAGGCACAACAGCATTGCAGGCACACGCCCTTACCCTCGTCACGATTGTGTTGCGGCAATCCGTGAGGGCCTCACAAACACACACGCATGTTCATGTCGTATGTGGCCCCCACCTTGGCCACAAACTTGTCATGAATCTTGTCGTGCACAAAGAAGCGCTCGCCGCCCGCGCAGTTCTGCCCGCAGTTCAGGTACGCCGCCTTGAGCGCCACCTGCACCACCTGTGTGTGCAGCAATGACCGTGTCACGGGAGACCTTGGCAAATGTTCATGTTCATGTTACACGAGCCTTCACTCGTCACGGGCTGATCACCAGTCACGGGCTAATCAGAACTTAGCAGGACAAAATGCAAGTGATGCGGTATGGGAGCCGCCCAGCACCACATGGTGCACCCAGCCGCAGTGCAGCACAAATGACGGGTGCATGATGACGTAGCACAAGGGCATCCCTCCTCCATCCTGCACGCAGCCTACAGCTACCTCATCCAGGTTGGCGTCCTCCGCGATGATGACAGCGTCCTTGCCGCCCAGCTCCAGCACCACAGGCACCAGCTTGTCCGCCGCAGCTGCCATCACCTTCTTGCCAACCACAGTGGACCCCACAAAGATGACCTTGTCCACGCCTGGGTGGGGTGTGGCGGTGGCACAGCAGGTGTGTTGGAACATGGTGGGGGTGTGACCTGGGCCCACTGTGGGGCAGCCTGACACATTGCAGGTAACAAAAAGAAGCCAAGCCCCCAGTGGCATGAGCAGCTGGACCATGAGGCGCACAGTGCAGACAGAGAGGAGGGAGCAGCTGGGTGTGGCCTCACCGCCAGTGACCAGCGCGTTGCCCGCCTCCCCGTAGCCCGTCACAAACTGCACCAGGTCCGGGGGTGCACCTGCAGCTGCCAGCGCGGCCTGGATGAAGCGGCCGTAGTAGCCGGTGGACCACGACGCGTACTCAGACACCTGCGGGTGAGGACGCGGGGTTGGGGGAGGAGGAACAGCCTGGTCACGTGCAAAGCCGTTGTTAGCCCGCTTTGAAAGGGCAGCGCGTGCAGCCGCAGCTGTCCGCACACGCATGGCCCCACACTACTGGCCTGCAACACAGCAATGGGTCACATGCCGGACCTTTAGGCCCTGCACCCCCTGGCCCCTGCACCTTGATGACCAGCGCGTTGCCCGCAAACAATGCGGCCGTCAGCGGATTGAGCACATTGTGGAAGGGGTAGTTCCATGGCACAATGGCGCCCACCTGCACGTAGCAGCACAAACAGCGGTAAGGCACCACACATGTCATGTGAGAGCAGAGCATGCAAGGGCGCACCCACTGCCGACCAGGATGGCCTGCCCCAACCCCCAAGCGCCCTCCCTCCGCTGCTGCACTTGTGTGCGACAACTGTAGCTGGACTTCGAGCAAGACTACCGTGCAATGCCACAGAGGCCTCCTTTCAACCACCTCCCAGCATCTGGTGCAACCCCAGTACGTCCCAGATACAGCACAGCGCTTAGCACATATCTTAGAGTGGCTGAGCCTGCGGCCCACGCACCACGCCAACTGGGTGGAACTCCACGCGTGGCGCCTTGTAGAATGCCATGATGCCTGCGCTGCGCTTCTCGGGCTTCAGCCACCTCTCACCCTCATTGATCAACCAGTGGATCTTCTCGCACGTCACGATCACCTCGCCCAGGATGGCATCCAGCATGGGCTTGCCAGAGTCACGTGACGACACCCTGTGCATGGTCAGGGGATGGCACACATGCAGTATAAATGCGAGAGCTGCATGACCGTACAGCACTCGGACATACCCAGGTGTTGTGCACCCATCCGGCATTTGATCACCAGGCTGAGCCACCTGTGAATGCTCATTTTACAACTGCGCTGCCATGGGATGAGGATTGTGACAGGCCCCACCTGCAGATCGTCTCCTGGTTTTCGACAATGAATTTCAGCAGGATGCGCAGCAGCTTGCGGCGCTGCGCAAAGCTGGAGCGGCGCCAAGTCTGCATGCACATGCACATGGTCGTAGCTGATGTAGGCATGTCCACGCTGTCTGTGAAGAGGCAAGCCGTGCGACTGACAGCTGACAGCTCTGGCATTTCATGCAGATGCTGGAGCTGAATGTGTCGCCACACAGGACCCTGGGTTCAATCAAGACCAGGAGCACCTCCTGGCTGATGCCACGTGTGGACATGGGCTGCGCATGTGCTGCACTCAGCTCGCATGGGGGCTGTTGAGAGGTATGGTACAGCTCGACGGCCAGCACCGACACGCACCTTGCCGGCGTCCTTGGCGCGCGCAATGATGTCGCGCACCTGCATAAACGACCCGAGAACGCGTGAGCAGATGGCACTACTGCCAGCGCGCCAACATCTGGGCAGATCACCTGCTGCGCGTCCATTGCCGGAACATGACCCAGCAGCTGCAGCGTTGCAGGATCATAACAAGGAACCACATCCTTATCGAAGGGCTTGCCAGGATCATACTTCGCCGCAACGATAGTGTTCTTGGCTTCAGCTGCGTAATTCACGGAACAATGTGTCAATATCCAAGCAAGAGGACAGTGAACAGATCAGTGCCACACACCTTCTTCAGTCTTGACCTGCAGAGAAGGAATGCTCTTGCTGCGTATGATATCTACCAGAACATATAACACAACCAGGACAATCAAAAGCTCTGGGTGCTTAAGCGCGAATTGAATTGTCTGGTTGATCAAAGGCAGGTAGGGCTCTGCAAAGCGCTGTATATGGCCCACAAGGGCCTGTAGTTGCGCCATTCGTATACGGCACAGATCCTGATGCGGTTCCGCCTTTCAGCTGATCGGGGTTTAGGGTTTAGCCGTCAGAAAGAGGTTGTCTGTTGTTCAATGCTTTGCCTGCAGTCGTGTTACAAATCATCGCTTGGCTCCAGATCTGCCGTGGTGCACTACTTGTGAACGTGCTGGTTTTCTGCCTGATTTGATTGTTGTTTGAGGATGAATTTCCCCATCGAGTCAGCCGTGTCTGAACTTCCAGATGACGCCAAGATGGCGCTTCAGGCATCTCTGGAGCACATGCAAGTCAGAGATAGGTGCGTGTGCCTGATCTTGCCTTCTCATCAGCCTGCTAGGCGTTTCGTCATGTCTAGTCGTGCGGCACGCCCTTGATGCGCTGTTTGCTGCCGCAGCCTGAAAATGTACAACAACCTGGTCGAGCGCTGCTTCCGGGAATGCGTTGAGGACATGCGCAGCAAGACGCTCAGCAGCAAGGAGGAGCAGGTGTGCATGGACCATGCAGGCGTTGCATGACTGGGTGCCTCGTGCATGTCCAGCACTCCAACCAGTGGGAGCATTCCAGCAGCAACATACATCACGTGAAGCGCAGTGAAGCAATGCATTGGGTTTGGTCTAGCAGGCTGATGGTGGTCATTGTCGAACAGTTGCCATGCCACTCACTGCTGTGCACGCAGTGCGTGGCCAGATGTTGTGAGAAGTTCATGAACGTCACGGGGCGTGTAGGCATGCGCTTTGGGGAGTTCTTCTCACAAGTGCGTCAACAGCTACAATTGATGCAGTGCAGCCTTCAGCAGAGTGCAGCTCATGTCTGGTGCCATTGTTGGAAGCACACCTTCGCCTGGGAGCCTTGTGTCTGCGCGCTGCTTCACAACTGTACTGTTAGTCATGCCTTGACTCAACCAAACATAACAGTCTGCGGCGTCCTGTGGCTGGTTGTTGTGCACTGCAGATGGAGGCAGCGGCACAGGCGCAGATGGCAGAGATGATGAAGGCACAAGAGGCAGCGGGGAAAAAGTGAGATGGCAGGACACAATGGCAGCGCTTTTATTTTACATCACTGAGCAGGCGCACTGTGTGTTGGGGTGGGGCTGGGCCAAAAGGTTTGGTTGGTGTCTGGTTAGGGTCAAGAGTGAATTGGGAAGCTATGCAGAGGGTCGGGCATCAGGGCCCCAAACCATCTGATGTCCATAACAACTGGCAACAGCAGCGTCCTTGATAAGCGTACTGATGCTGCTGTAAGCGTGCAGTGGCCATGCGCAACACCGCATCTGGAATCACCTCAGCAAGCATGGACAGCCAAGGCAGTTTGATTACACATCACGTGCAAGCAAATGCTCTGCAGACTGACCCTGACCTCGCACATCCCCCTCGCACCCCCTACATCCCCCCACGTACACACAAGCACGCGCGTGGCCAGTGCACAGCAGTCATTGGTCATTGCCCAGACAACTTCATGCACATTCACAGTACAAATGTGTGCGTGTGCATGTGTGGTGGTGTATTTGAATTCCTTTGCCCTTCAGCCACACGATGTGTGCAGGCTGCGTACTGGTCGAGTGGCCAATGCACGCCGCACGCTCGTCGGGAAGGCACTACCGTGGATCACAGCCGCCAGCAGCATCATTCCAGGCTGCCACGTAGCACACGCGCGAGCACAGACAGGCGGCCCTTGTTCTTTGCGGCCTGGCGCGCGCGGGTCTCAGCGTCCGCCACTGCTGCAGCTGCAAGTTCGCTGAATTGGGCGATGCGCTTGGCGGCTGACGCACGCTTGCGCTCTGCAAAATGCTTGGCTTGCTGCAGGGTAGCATGCCAGCCGTGCATGAAAAGTGCGGTTAGTTAGCACTAGAGGCACAACTCTCTTATCATGAAATGGGCAGGCATATGCCGCAACAGCCAAGCACAGCCTAGCGCGCCGCAGCACACAAACAACAGTATGACTTGCGGAAGAGCCTGAAATGACAACCATGGCCCCCTGTTTGGCTGAGTAACTCAGTATGCACTCCTGCTGTTGTATGTGCAGTCGCTTCCTCACACAAGGCCCCACCTGTGCTGCCTCCTCGTGCTGGTTGAACAGATCCAGATACTCCTGCCACTCCTTATGCATCTGCGCCTCCCAGTGGTTCTGCGGTGGAGCGGGAGCAGCACGGCAACACATGTAGTAAACAATCCGGGTAGCCAAGGCACTCTATGGCCAATGTAAGAGGGGCCTTTCGTCTGAAGGTCTAGATGGCAGCATAGGTAGGTGGTCAAGCCGTGTCAGCCAGCACCGTACACATGCAGGTGGTGTGTGAGCAGCAGGTGCATGCAGGCGCCGGCACTGCCTGCAGCCAGGAACCCACCGCCAGCTGCTCCATGTTTTTCAGCTTGTCATCCAGCTGGGCGGACAGGCCACCCATGGCATTGCGCACCACATCTGCACTCGCGCGCGCATCCTTGGCCAGCGTGACCTGCAGCGCCTCCGCCTCCTGTGCTCACACGCGTATGCGGCAGCAGCAGCAGCAGCAGCAGCAGCAGCAGCAGCAGCAGCAGCGGCATCAGGAGGTGGGCGCCCCGTGCGTGGTTGGAGTAGTCCGCAGTACAGTGTGTGCTGCTGGGGGCCCTGCCGACACGACTGGTGACACCAGCTTGGCACACACCACGCGCATCTCGGCTGCCCCACACCTGTGTGATGCGCTGCTGCACCTCCTTCAAGATGGCTGCCTGCTTGGCAGCAGCGCGCGCCTTCTGCTTGTCTGCCAGCTGCCTCAGCAGCAGCACGGCTGCTTCCATGTCCCCGCCATCGTTCTCCTCCTCATCCTCGTCACCTGTGAGGGTCCACATCCCACATGCGAGTTCCCCAGCCAAAGAAGGCTATCATGTGTGTGTCAGGGGACCCACCGGCATGTGCTCTCTTGCAATTCAACCAGTGTCATGACCACCCAACCACCACCAAGCTTGCAGGCAACCCGCATCCACTTGGTCATGCACAGCAGTACATAGCCGCATCAAGCAGTACAGGCGGCCTTCTCAGTCTCACCCCGCAGCTGTGCCACAAGGGCAGCCACGATATCCTGCATGCGCTCATCTCCCTCGTCCTCTTCGACTCCAGCGCCCAGGCCACCGCCCATGCCGCGCGCCCCACCCAGGCCTGCACTTGCACCCAGCCCACCGCCCAGCCCACCGAGGCCCGTGCTGAGGCTGGGCAGGCTGCTCAGAGCAAGCGTGGGTAAGGGCGTGCGTGCTGCAGCTGCAGCCGCTGCCTTGCCACGCCCGCGTGCACCGCCTGCAGCAGATGTGTTGGCAGCCGCCGCACCCTTGCGCACCCCTCCACGTGCGCCACCCTTGCCACCTGCTCCACCTTTGCCCCCCAGTGCCGGCAGCTCAGGCAGTGCCAGGTTCATCCCGGCCATGCGGCCCTCAGCCCCGCCCAAACGCAGCTGGCCCAGCACACCCACTCCCCCTTCGTCACTGTCACGGGTGCTGCCCCCATGCTGCCCCACAGCTCTGTCCAAAGGCACATTGCCTATGTCGAGGCCGCCAGTGGACAGCCCCGTGTGCAGCAGGTTCAGGGAGGCTGAACCGCCAAGGTGCAGCGTCTCCAGCGCACCCACACGTGCCAACTCAGGCACAGAGAGCGCGGGTGCACCTGCGCCTGCGGGCCGTGGGACGTTCAGCGCGGCCAGGCTGGGCAGCTGGAAGGCAGCGGCACCGCGACCGCCCTCAGCTGCACCCCCGCTCTCTGCCCCACCCTCCTCACCCCCCTCATATGCTGCACCCTCCACGCCGCCGCCCGCGTCTGCTGCCGCCTCCAATGCAGCCGCCAGCGAGCCACGGGCCGGTCGGCCAAGTGCCCCAACCAGGGCCTGTGCTCCTGCCGCTGCTCCACGCATGGCCGCGTGTACAGCGGCAGCTGCAGCCATAGCACCTGCACGATCAGCTGCTGCAAGCCGCTCCTCACCTTCCTCTGCCCCCGTGTCCTCTGCCAGCTGCTCCGTGTCCAGCTCCTCATACTCCTTCCTCAGCTCAGCCGCAGCACGCACCTGCGCCCCGGTCGGCAGCACAGGGGTGGGCCGCGCTGCCCCGCCCACCTGCACCACAGCAGCCACCTCCACCACACCTCCCTGCTGCTGCTGCATGGCTGCAGGCGCAGCTGCACCACCAGCTGTTGCCAGGCTCCCTGCACCCCCACCCACCTGCGCGTCCTCCTCAGGGTAGGAGTTGGGCACCTTGGACAGGGAGGGGCCAGCCAGGCCAGACTGCTGGATGCTGCCAGCACCCCTGCCTGCAGCGCTGCTCACAGGCATTGCCGCAGCACGGGGTGGTGGTGCACCGGGCTGTGCACGCGCGCGGCCGGCAGCGGGAGGCGGTGCCGTGGGCAGCGTCTCAGGGTGCACCTGCGTGCCGCCCTCCTCATCACCCGCAGCCTGCTGCCGGATGGCCTGCGCCGCCTTGCTGGCTGCAGCGCGCCGCGCACGACCACTGGCCCCCGCGGGGGCTGGGGCAGCGGCCTTGGGCTGGGGTGCAGGTGGGGCAGCAGCGGCTGGTGGGGCGGCAGGCTCACCGCCACGCTTGCCGACTGCGGGGCGTGCACCGGCCAGGCGAGGTGTGGGGCCCTCCTCCTCTTCTGCCTCCTGGCCATCCACGCCAACCATACCAACCTCCTCTCCTGCTGGGAAGTCAAAGGCACCAGCTGCAGCACCAGCCTCCTCCTCCTCTTCCTCCTCCTCTTCTGCCTGCTCTGCACGCGCACTTTTTGCCAGTGGCCTGCCATCAGCTCCCTTCTGTTTCTTTGCAGCTGGGGCTGCAGCCTGCGCTAGTGGGGGGTTGGCGTTCAGGGACAGGTCCTCAATCTCGTCCAGTGACCCCAAGAGCTGGCTGGGGGGCTGCAACACAGTTGCAGCTGCCGCAGCAGTACCCTTGGTTGATGCAGCTTGGGCGAGGGGGGCGGCTGGCAGTGGCGCGGCAGCTGCTGCACCTGGAGGCCGTCCACCGATGTTAGCAGTGCTGGTGGTCAGCCCACCAGCCACGCCCATCCCCACACTGCGGCTGCCACCACCGCTGCCGCGGCTGCGTGTGCCACCTGGTGCGCCCAAGCCGCCACCGCCTGACAGCCGCCGGCCCCGACTGCCCGCACCCACGTTCCTGTCTGTGATCATGGACGGCACCTTGGAGATGGGCACGCGAGGGGGCTTGGGCAGCGCCTTGGGCACGATGCTGCCCGCACCCGTGGTGCCGGTGTGAGCGGGAGCAGCGGCTGCACGCGGGCTGGGTGCCACACCACCCCCCGCCCCACCGGGCGCTGTGGTCCCAGCGGACGCACGCGACCCGCTGCCGGCCGCAACGGGAGGGGCCAGTGCGGCAGGTGGTGGCGGTGCAGGCACAGGTGCAGCAGCAGGCTCTGCAGGTGCGTCTGAAGCCTGGGCCTTCTGCTTGCGTGCAGACCCGCCAGCAGCCTTCTGGCTGCCAGTGCGCGGCGGAGGGGCACCACCAGGCAGGAGGACAGGTGCAGCAGCCTGTGCCCGCGGCTTGGCACCCAGTGCCTCCAGTCGGCCGCCACGCTGTGGGGAGGGGCGAGCCGCAGCTGTGACAGGCTGCTTGCCCGCAGCAGTGGCAGCACGCGCTTCCTCACGCCCACGCTTACCCACGGCACTTGGGGTGGTGCCGGCTGCACCTGCCACTGCAGGGGAGGCAAGCAAGGAGGAGGCCACAGCAGGCCCTGCAGCCTCTCGCTGCTGTTGCTGCTGCTGCTGCTGCTGCTGCTTCTTACGGCTGCTGAACTGCTTGCCTCCCCCAGTCAAGGGGGACACCAAGGAGCGTGGAGGCGTGAGGCCTGAGGTGGTGGGTGCAGGGCATGCCTTGTGCTCCGCCAGCGCTTCCTTGAGCCATTCAGGGGAGGAGCCGTCCAGCGGTGCAGGGGCCTGCTTGGGGGCCATGGCAGCAGGTGGTGGCGTGGTAGCGGTAGCCACTGGCGCAGCAGCGGCCTGCGCAGCAGCTCGCTTGCCGCCCTGCCCCTGCTCTTCCTTGCCAGGGGTCAGAGCTGTGAGGCGGCTGCTGCTGCCTGCCTTGGGCCCTGCGCCACCACCCTTGGCCTTGCTGGCACTACCTGGCTTCATGGCAGCTGGACCGGCCTTGGGCTGTGCAGCAGCCGCATGCCGCTCCTCACTCGCCTCACCGCCTCCACCCCGAGCACCACGCGGCTTCTTGGCTGCGGGCTCTGCACCCACCTCCTCCTGTGCACCTCGCTTCCTGTGCGCCTTGGCCGGTGTCCCGCTTGCTGCGCGCGCCACAGCCTGGTGGCTGCCCCCGCTGCCGCGTGTGCGCCGCGCAATCGGCTCTTCGTCCGCAACCACATCCTTGGCAGCAGCGGCGCCAGCTGCAGCTGTTGCAGGCACATCGTCACGCTGCTGCTGCGACTGGCTGCGGGCACCTGCACGGCCACGGCGCGGGGCACCCTTCCCAGCAGCAGCAGCAGCAGCAGCAGCAGTCTCTGACCGGGGCTGCACCCCAGTGCTGGCAGACCCTGGCTTGCCCATCTTTCCCGCCGGTGCTGCTGCAGCTGTGCGTGCACCCTTGGTGTTGGCTACGTCCTCGCCCTCACCCTCGCCCTCATCCTCTGAGCCTGCAGCCAAGTCGGTTGCACCATGACTAGCGGCAGCTGTGGCCCCACCTGCAGCTGCTGGGCGCTGGGTGGGAGCAGGTGCAGGTGCCCCTTTGCCCCGTGCCTTCTCCTGATGCGCATGCGGCTGCGGCTGCACCAGCGGCTGTGGCAGTGGCTGCAATGGCACAGTGGGCAGAATGCTGGGCACGGTGCCGTCAGGCGCAGGTGTGGTGTCTGGGGCCGCACGGAGCGAAGGAGGCTTTGCAGCAGCTGCTGCTGCAGGTGCCTGCGCTGGAGCCGGCTCAGGGGCGGCTGGTGCAGGTGGCGGCACATGTGCAGGCGGCCTGTGGTTCTCTGTGGAGTGTGATGGGCGATTCACACCCGCACCCTGCGGCCCGTACACATGCACACCCCTGCAAGGTGCGCGTGCGTCAGGGCACCACGCGTCAGTGAGTTTTGTGAAGTGACGAAGCCCTGGACATGGGCATCACATCATGACCCCGTTGCCATACGGGCAGCAAAAGGAATGTGAGGCGACAATTGCTGCCTGTGTTGTGTGATCAGCGTACAGTTGAAGGATGCAGTGCTCCTGGTGTATGTATGAGCGCATACACAGCGCACGTACTTGGACATGCGGCCGCGCGGCTTCTGCGACTGGCTGGCTTGGATGCGCTGCGACAGCTGCTGCAGCTGCTCATCCTGTGGGAGTTCCACACACAGCAATGTCAGACAAGCAGTGGCCGCCATGTGCCGCGTCGTTTGGTGGGGGTCAAGGTGGCAGGCCAAGTATGTGGTGCTGGTGGAGCAGTAGTGACAAGGCATGGACAGCGAGATGGACAGACCTGTGAGTGCAGCTCCAGCTTGCGGCTCAGGCCCGACAGCACCGGCACAGACAGCAGGTGAGCAGCAGTGGAGGTGTGCGCACGTATGGCGACGCGCATGGTGCTGCAAGCAAGGGGGAACAGGGATATGCCACACCGTAGTGGCCACCAGAATCTAGTCAGTATGCATGCTCGGGTACAAGCCAACACACCAGTGCCGATGTCCGCAGGAACCTGCATGCTCCAAGCCAGGCATTTGGGAATGGAAATGAGGCACAGATGCCAGGCAGCACACTCACCCAGGCAGGATGGCTGCATGCCCTTCCAGAGCACTGGGTAGGTGTGACAGCTCTGCATGGATGATGCACACCGCACCGCCCGCTGCCTCCTCAGGGGCCGCCTCCACATCCTCCACACGCGCAGACCTAATGACATGTTCGCAAACCGTGACAAGTGTGGCAGGCTGTATAAGACAAGGTCCAGACCCATACAAGAATGTATACCTGGAATGAAACGCCATGAACTTTGCTGTACATCGCAGTGCACGTATCGACTTGACGAAAACGAAGCACGACAACATCACTCGCACCGTATGGCATGGAATTCAAAGTCAAGTGTGTCCTCCGCAGCCAGCTCCTGCTGCCCTGGCTCACTGACCATCACACTGAACGCCATGTGCTCACTGCCCACATCCACCCACAAGCACACGGGCTGCACGAGGGGTGTCCCAAAGTCCATGCCCAACGCTTCAAACGAGTGCACGCTGCGCTGCCCAGGCGGGGTGGCCTGGTTGATGGTGTTGAGGATGGGGCGCAGCTCAGCGGCCAGGTCCAGCTGCCCACGCCGACCTAGCAGCTTCTGTTGGAAGGCGGGGAGGGTGAAGGATTCAACGGTGACTGTACCATTGAGCAGGGCCGGGCTGTTGCTAATGAAAGACCGATGAACACAGGTGCATGTCTGGGGACGATCTCCACACTACCTCAACTACATGCTCCTTCTGTGCAGCTGTTGACCACAGTAACACACAGCTGACCACAGTAGCACACAGTAAGCTCAGGCCAGCACAATCATGCATGCGATGAGACTCACCGCCATCATACCAGCCACGTTGGGCTGTGGCAGGTAGCGCGAGATGGCCTGAGGTGTTGTGGTGTCCGTGCCACGCAGCGCCCGGTACAGCACCTCCAGTGTGTCCAGCTGTGCGGCACAGGGGCAGCCCGTAACAGCAGTGCAGGATTGCAACAGATGCTGGATGCACTCTGACATGTCGTCGGCTGATGCTTGATCTGCGATATGACCGCACCGCCACTGGGCAGCACACAGACACGATGCAGCTGTACATCAACCATATGGGTCAGGGACTCCCTGGGAGGCAAGGTGCATGGTGGGTTGCATGCAGGCCCCACCTGCGTCAGGTAGTCGCCGCAGCGTGGCAGGAAGGTGATGAACACCTCCGCACACAGCGAGTCATACTTGAGCATCTCCACCTGGTTGGGCTTGGACCGCGTGACCAGCGCAAGCAGCGCAGACGCGGCCAGGCGGCGCACCGCGGGCGGCAGTGGCCTGCGTGCATCAGGGCGAGCATGCAGCATGCAGGCAAGGTGGAGTAGCAGCTGCAGATGTAGTACATACTGTACAATGTATGCCATGACATTGGTCAGGCTTCGTGTTCGGCAGCGGCGCCCGGGCCTAGCTGGAACACTACACGCAGACTAAATTCTCCTTCACAGGCCACACGTGGGGTGTGATGGTGCCCCTGTTGGCTCACGCACCGCGTCTGTGGCAGGTACGTCAGCAGCGGCACCATGAACAGCTGCGCCGCACACTCGCGGCCCGTGATGCGCTTGCCGTCCTCTGCTGCGGGGTGCGTGCAGGTGCTGTCAGCAGTGCAAGAACCTGTGGCATGTCTAACCACACAGCACACCAGGTGACATTGGCACAGACAGCAGCTGCGGCACCGGGGGACCTTCTTGGGACCCGCATGCCCCTGTACTCAGTCGTTTATCCGGGCAACTTATCTGACACCACGTCTACACCCCTCACCAGCCACTCACCGCGCCACACAGCTTCCGCAATGTCCGCCACCGCCTGCAGGATGAGCTTCAGCAGGTCCTGGTGCTCCGTGTTCATCTGGGCGCATGGTTGTGCAGGGCAGGGGGCTTTGACAACGGGGCAGGGGTGTCAGGGGTGCGCACAAGCTGAGGACAAGCTGCTGGGGCACCATATGGCAGTCGGTGCATGTGCAAGTGCTGTCCCAGGTGCAGATAACACACAGTTGCACGCTGCCAACCGCCTGTTGCTGCGCTGCCCCCTGTCTGGCTTACCACGGCAGGGCTGTCCTCAAACAGTGCGTTCAGCACCACGACGAGCATGCTGAGGTACTGTGAATTGACAAGTGCGCGTGCAAGCTCGTCCCTGCAGCGAGCACACGGCACGCAAAGCAGTGGGGCGCATTGGGCGGCATGCTGCAACATGCCAAGAGGAGGTCGTCCATCATGCATGTATGAACACACCTGAAACGTCTGAAAGAATACATGACAGACGTGGGCAACCGCTGTGGTGACCCAGGCTCAGCTATCAAACTGCCTATCTCCGCACTCCTTTTTCTCTCCCCTGCACTCGCGCACACTGCACACTCCCCCGCCCTCCCCCGCCCTCCCGCCCCATCCGTGCGCGCGGTGTTCCCGCCTGTCCCGCCCCCTCCCCCGCACATGATGCCGCCCGCGGGCATGAGCCGCAGGATGGACGTCAGCACGCGCGCCTGCAGCTCCGGGTCCGCGTCCTCCTCACTGGACAGCTGCGGGTGACGGCGTGAGGCACGGGATTGGCACGGCGGGGGTGGTGGTGTGCAGCGGCAGCATGTTGTTCCGGTGTGGTTGAGAAAGCAGGTCATCTATTCAGATACGGTACCAGTGATATGATCCCCTGGTAAAATGTAGCAGGAGCAGGCACAACAGTGGCGGTCACAGGCCCACCATGGACACCCGCGACATGATGGCGTCCACAAACGCGGTCATGCGCCGCGCATCCGCCTGGTCATACACGGCGTCCTGCGCCTCAGGGCCCAGGCTCCTGCGCGCACAACAGTCAGCCCGCCATACATAACATGCAGTACGCATGTGTGTGTTTGCAGAAGCACACGGGTTTGAACCCAGGACGCAGTGTCACCGCTACTGCACATGGGAGAGACACACACGAAGGTGGACGATGACAAGCCTGCACCTCATGCATCTGCTGCCTGGCCCATGAAACGTGTTGGCCAGCAGCGCCTAGCACCTGGCAAAGTTTTCGAGCCTGAACCTGTTCTACAGCATGCAGCATCTTCACATGCACGCACTTGAATGTGGCTGCCATCTGACCCAGGCGATGGGCCACCTGCTCGTGAGGCAGTCCCTCATCTTGCAAAAGGTTCTGCAAGGTCAGTAGCAGCACAAGAGACAGACCAGTCAGGGTATTAGCGGTGGTGGTCACCTGGGGTCAACCTTGGGCTGCTTCACTTAGCTGATGTAAGGGATCATGGTGCATGGTGCATGGATAATGGTGTCACAGCAGGGGGGCAGTCAGTACGCACATGCCCTGTGGCAGCTCAAGGCCATAGTATTGCAGTTCAGCATGGTTTGATACTGCATAGGTGGGCACAGCTCATGCACTCAATGTGTCCCAGGTCTGGCCTCTCAACCTGCAGCCCCTTGACAGGATGCTGTTTGTGGATGGCCCCTCGAGCTGCAGATTGCCATCGGCTGCTTGGAGAGCAAGCTGAAGCTGCTTGCTGCGCACTGTCCCCCCTTGTGCACACTACACAATTCAAACTCAGCCCCTTCGGACGCTGTGTGCTACATGAGGGATGTGCCCCGTGTTGAACTACACAATTAGCACTCACCACTATTGAATCAAGGTCTAATAAGGTCCCCATGACGTTGAAGACCAAGGGCAGCACTGCTGCCTGTCAGTGGTTTGAACCAAGGGGCCAGATCACCCCTTGCTGTCAGCTGCCCAAGAGGTGAGCAGGTGCTGTTGGTCAGCAAAAGCAACAATTGGAGGGCCCAAGCAATTCAAGATGTAGGTATAGGAAGTGAACTCACTGCTTGAGTCAAGTCTGTGACAATGACGTGACTCTCATGCGCTTCAGCACATCTTTTCTGCGCAGGCCATGTGCCTACAAACACCACCTGTATAGCTGCTGCCCCATGCCATATGCAGCTGCCCTCATGCCAGGAATCTCCATCCGCAATGCAAGGGGTTCGCAGTCGTGAGCCATGCTGGCCAGGCCAGGAACATCCAACACCACCACTGTGCTTGCTCTGTTTTACGACTGTTTGTGTTGTTGTGCCTGCTGGGCTAGCTCCATGCCCCTGGCATGCATATGCAGCAGAATGGGCCCTGCAAGTTTGGCTTGGGTCAGGCCACTGCCAACCACCACAATATGGATAGAATGGCAGCCACTCAGAACACCCAGGGAATCCGTTGAGGAAGCTGTGCAGCAGCGCACAGGTTGTGGTTGTTGTTGACCGTTACAGCACCTTCCTACAGATCAACCGCACCCTGCCTCATGTTGCTCTGTCTGCATCTTGTTAGGCCCTGCGTGGCTGATACGAAGGGACTTCCATCTGAAACCCTGCTCACCACATCTTACCCACAGCAATCAGCCTACGGCAGCCACATACCCCACACTTTTTCCGCTACCGAAGCTGACCACGAGGCCTCACAGGCGTGAGATGAGCTCCTCCACCTCAGCAGTGCTGTACAGGTGGTACTTGGGCGCCACGCGCGCAATGTCCACGTTGGTGCTCGTGACCTGGCGCAGCAGAGCACGGCAGGTGGCAACCGTGCTGATGCAGGTTAGGGTCACTAGCTCACTACAGTGGCACTGGATGTGTGTCCCACTTGCACCACAAATGTTGTTAAGGAGGCCGGACAGCTACAACGATGGCCCCGCACTCCCACCCACCCACCCCATCACCTCCCCACCCTCCCCGCCACACCTTCTCCTCCATGACCTGCTTCAGCGTGCTCAGCGCCAGCACCTCCGCCTCCTTCAGCGTCATGTCCTTCCGGTACCCCTCCTGCAGCGTGCTCTGCGCACCCTCTGCGCCGCTGCCGATGGCCTTGGCGGTGTAGCGGGTGTAGGTGCCGGATGGGTCGGTGTGGTAGCTGCAGGGTGCGTGGACAGGAGGGCAGGCGCATGGGGAGCCAGAACTGACGTGTGTGTTGGCAGTCACCTCAGCACACTGATATGAGCTAGTTCATCAGTGTGGGTCGTTGGCCAGGGCAGCAGGATGTTGATGGTACTTGAAGCGTGTACCACGCTTTGTGACTAACTCACAGGACAGGCCCCAGGTCGTCCCACCCAGCTATCAACAGCGCCACGCCAAATGGCCGGCTCTGCGCAATAAGGCAACATGGCAACAAGCACGTACGAGTGAACACAGCAACTTGTGCGTGCATCACTGCTTCTGCTTACGCAAGTATGGCATAGCTCATCACACCTGTATGCCATGCACGGTACATAGAAAGCACGCCACCCATGTACACAGCAGCTGCTACCCACCATGGCCTCTTCATCGTCACCCTCGCCAAAACGCAGGGCCAGGTCACACAGCGACTGTGTGGTGGACTCCACAGGCATTGGCTCGTTGTATGTGAAGCGATGTTGCTGCAACCAGGCATGCACAACAAAGCGCAGCATGATTGATCATCAGGTTGATGCTCAAGTGCGCGCTTGCCGCATGCTGCTTGTGCATGAGGTGAACCCCGGCATGATGTCAGATCAGTGCCAGATCGTGCACACCCTCCCAGCGGCGTCCACAACACCCACTTGCGTCTCGGCGCGTGCATGGTCGATGAGCATTTTAGCGTCCGCAGTTAACCCTGACATCGCGCACCCCATGTGCTCGTCGATCTCCATAATCTTTTCAATGGAACTGGGCTCCTGCAAGAGGTGTGCCAAGCTACCGCACTCAAACCAAACCTATACCTTGCTGACACAAGGGTTCAGATTGGCCATGACATGCAGGGCAATCCCACAAGCTCGGGCTCCAAAGCTCTGCCCACCAGCAATGGGGAGGTGATGCGCTTCTCCACAGCAAGCACCACGCCTTCCGATGTGCACACCCCAATGGCAGTAGACCCAAGCTGCAATGTTCATATGATAGTAGTCATGAGAAGCGCGTTCAAGAAAGATGATCTGCTGCTTTTGAGCGCACGTCTACCTTGATGGCCTCGATCGCATACTCCACTTGAAAAATACGGCCTTCTGGCGAGAATGTATTCACACCACGATCGTATTCTGAGCGTGTAAGGAACATCTTGGTGATCTATTAGCGACCTCTACCTGTACCACCGGCAAGTTGTTGAACGCAAAATAGCTGCCAATAGTATCAAAGATGAACAACACAACAGCAAACGATGGTTTCACTCAGATGCATGTACTGGACACTGTAGTGCCTTTGTGTGTACAAGCCCAGTGGGACAGGCGACCTTTCCTTAGTGTAAATGCTGCTGCACATCTTAATGTACTCTTGTAGTGCCCTGAAACACGCCTGGGGCTATGTGCATAACAAGTGAACGCCTAACTGCAGTTATAACATCAAGAACCTCAGTTGCATTCCTGCAGCAAATCATACAGTGTCCTCGTAATCATCTAGTGCACAATGCAAGATGGGCATGCAATGACAACACACAAAATACGGAGTTTGCTTGCAGTACAATTCTCTTGTGAGATCCTCTATTTCCTCCATCTGTAAAGATTGGACTTAACACTGAAATCACTTCGCATTCCTCAATACCAACACCACCACATCTCACGCCCTCTCACAAACTCAGGACATGGTGCCCGGTGGGAACCCTCCCGCTGTCATACAACCCCACTTCCTGGCTCGCCGCTCACAGCAGTTGTTACTGTGTTGTGGCCAGCATGGTTCTGGGAACTGTTGACGTGGGTCCACCTGCTGCTGGTCTTTTTATGGGGTTGGCACCTGTGATGTGTACGGTATGCTCCGAGGCAACCGGGGCCTTCGCACTGTGACATCTGGGTCTGTGTGGTGTGGGGGGCCAGTGGGGCCTTGATGTGCACCTCCACAAAAATGATCCCTCCTGACCTAACCTGGGCACCAAAGCAGCGGTTATTGGAACATCCCTGCCTGTCATATTGTCATCTCTGTTACAAGATGAATCACACAAGAATGCAAAAAGGTTGCCAAAGCAACATGGAGTTTGTTGCAGCAAGAACCATGCCTGCCCTCGTGGCTGCCTGTACTCACGGCGCCTAACAGAATGCCCTGTGGTGATCCTGCCTCCAACATCTTGAACGAAGCTGTGTGCGCTGATCAATGAGGCTTGGGCTTGTGGCCATCCACATAGAAGTTGCGGCTGGCTGCTGGGATGCGCACGCGCGCACCATCAAGCTCCTTGGTGGTGATCACTTGGCACCCCAGCCGTGACCTACAGCACATGGTGCCATCAAGGTGTGCACAAATGATGAGAAATGAAGTTGAGCTGTTCAGGTCAGCCATGCAATTGGGAGCCACACAAGACAGCGCATGCTGCTGTTGGTTTGCCATGATGTGATCGAGGTTCCCTATCCACCCCTATGAGAGATGGACCAGACCCACCAGCAGCTGCCCCACAACACAAATATACACACATGCAGTGATCCTTGCAGCCTGAAACAAGCCCCCTAAAGACTGCCGCCCCCCCACTGTCTTACGTCTCTGTCAACCCAAACGCAAGGTCTAGCATGTCCAGCTCGTCCTCCGTGGGCTCTGGCACCTTCTTGAAATACTCTTCATTCTGTAGACACCACCAAATACAGAGCATCGGTCAATCAGGGAGACCCCACCGAGCTGGAGAACAGACATGAATGCAGAAGTCATTGCATCAGGCTTCATGGCCTTGCGTCCGCAAAGCTGCAGCGCACATGGAGATCATTTTGTGCAGATGGTTTTGTGCAGATGGATTGCAAAGACGGCGCATGATGTGCTGCCGGAGCGGACCATGCAACAGCCACCACCAGCGCCCTGCGGTACCCTGTGTGCTGCATGTTGCATGGCCAGATGCAGGCACACACACACTCACACCTACCTCAAAGATCAGGTGGCATGTGGAGCATGCAAGAGATGCTTCACAGGCACCTACGACAAAAGTGACCATGCCACACATGAGAGCATTTGAAACTTAGCACAGTAGTTTCCAAGAAAGGTTCAACCGCGTGTCATACATGCACTCCGTGCATGCAGGTTCACAAGTCAGTTGCTGTTAGGCCTCATGCCAAGCTGCCATTGTTGCATGGGCGCACCCTCCAGGTCGATCTCATTATCATGTGCAACCTCCAGCAAATTCTTTCCCAACGGTGCTTGCACTGTGTGCTCCTTGCCCTCCTTATCGATGAACACAACCGTGATGCTGCAGGCAGTGAACAGCACCCATATGTCAGCGGGTTCCCATGTGTCCCTGTGCATGTGCCATGCAGACGATGATATGCTCACAGCATCGTGTACGCAGCATGTCATGGACATGTCATAGAACACGCACGTCTCTCCCGATGCCTCTTTCGCTCCCCCTCCATGTGAGCATGGTTGGCTGGTTGTGAACGTGCGCTGGCTAGTAGAGGCTGCGAACGAAGACGCTGTATGCGAGTTGGAGAGTGTCTGCGATCCTCCTGAGCTCCATATGCTGCTGCCAAGATGCCCAAGCAGCTGCTGTCCTTGAATTACGGCTGATCTGCACGAGAAGCAGGTGCTAGGGCTCGTGACGGTGGGCAGAAGCGATTGGCAGACAGCAGCCAGATGCCTTAGGTTCCGCGCCATTAGTCCCGCATTGTTCCGTCGCGGAACACGCCGATCAGAAATGCGGAGGGAACATGTGACCGTGTGTGAGGTACTTCAACCAGATGCATACTAGATGCATCTGCACTCCTGCAGGACTTGCTGGCCAATCTATAGGTGCGTGTGCCTGTGTGACCGTGTACATGACTTGATGTGTTGACAGGACCAGCTGTGGAACAGCACCAGCCCACGGCGAAGAGCCAGATTTGCTTCGGCATGATACACGTGCAGCTGCGAGGCCCATCTGTCATTGTGCTGTAACTACAGGTGCTAGCCCAGCCCGCGACCGGCTTTCGGACAAGGAACTGCAGTAGGTCGCTTAAAATGCAGCCCCATCGCCCCAGCATTCTCCACCGGCCGCAGCGGCAAGAGCACAGTCAAGCCACAAAAACAACCATGGAAGAGCAGTGGGAAAGGGAGGAGGTGCGTCAGCGTGTCCAACTGGTCCTAAAGCTCTCTTTCTACCACGCGCGTAACAGGGCGTCCAGGGTTGTGCAAGCATTGCATGGTACCATGCGACATGACCTGGACACGGCTGCATGCAAGCGCCACGCAGTAACAGACGTTGAACATGTTGCCCCGCAGGCCAAGTGGCAGTACAAGCGCCAACAGGCTGCAGAGACACAAGACCGCTTGCTGCGCAGCATCTACACGACTGGTGCCGACAAGGCGGCAAATGCTGCTGCACAGCAGGCTTATCTGGAGCAGCACACACAAGCGAAAATGATGGAGAGGTGTGAAGGGACGAGACTGCGTGCATCCAGCTGTACGGGAGGCGTGCATCTCACAGAACAACCGTGCACGTGTCATAGCCGCATGGCTCGTGCAGAAACGTATGTGTGTGCTGTCCCCTTTTCAGAGAAGCGCGTGAGGCACGTGACAAGCCATTTGCCGAGCCCAAGCCAGCCGCACATGTGTATGTGTTGTCGGAGGACCGCCCATGGCTCAACCCATCCATGATTTACCAGAGTGAGGCGGAGGAGCGCATGGCTCGCCGCAAGATGGAGGTGCGCTTTGAAACGCATGCTTACTGTTCGTGATGGACCTACCTATGCTTGGTGTTCTGGACTCAGGAGAAGAGGTGTAATCATGTGGCATGCTCATCGTCTTCATATGCGAAGTTCCAGTTAGCCTAACATGCTGATAACTGCGAGTGATGACCGCTATAAACCGGCCAAAGTTAACTGCTGGTCAGCTAGCACTATAGTTCGTTCCGTAATTAACATGCACGCATGCGGAGCTGCACGCATGTGTGGCTGACCATGAATGCTGGGTGCAGAGACCTTTGGCTCGGTGCACTCACAGGAGGAGGTGGCGGAGCACAACAGGCGCATGGCGATGGAGAAGGCCCTCATCCAGCAGCAGCTGGCTGAGCAGGAGAATGAGCGTATGCGCAGTGCCCTGGCTCAAGAGGTGGGCGTGGGGGCACGGGACTCCTTGAAGTATCACAGGGCATGCATTCCGGGTTTGTGCACTGTGTTGATGTGGGTTCAGGTTCACAGTCGCCCTGATGCCTGGTGGCTTGAATGGTCTTCTATGAATGAGCAACTGGGTAAGTGTGGTGCTGGCTGTCAACCTGCCTGTAAACCTGCTGCCTGTAAACCGGTCTGCATTTCCATTGTTTGCTCACAGGAGGGCTACTGGAACGTGGGCGCCCAGGTGAGGACTCCACTACAAACTGTTCTGACAATCGCAAATCACTCATCTGAACCTCAACTGCTGACATCTCACTTTTGCACTCAACCGTACATGCTTGCAGGGTGGCAAGTTTGCCTACGCGCTGCCTGAGCGCCGCCGCGGCGCCCCATATGAGGAGAGCGCGTCAGCACTGCCCACACCCACTGCTGCATCTTCACAGAACCCGCCTGTGTGGGCGTGGAGTGGCGAGGAGGCGCCTGCGGGCCGTGCGCCTGCCACCATTGAACATCGCCCCTCCACGGGCTACAACCCTGCGCCTGCCCCATACGCGCAGCCCCTGACGGACCACGCTGCAGCTGGACCGGCTGCTGCACCCAGCTGGCAGGTGCGGCCCAGCACTGCCAGCCGCCCGCCTTGGGCCATTGACGACACGGGTGCAGCAGAGCCGGTCGGGAGGCAGGGCAGCCGCCAGGTGCGGCCGTCTACCGCGAGCCGCTCACAAGCGCCGTGGGCCACCGAGGAGGACGTGCCCAGCAAGCAGCAGGTGCAGCAGTGGAGGCCGCAGCAGCCGCAGCACAGCCGCCAATTCCCGTGGAGCATGCAGCAGTAGCTTCAGCTGCGGAGGCCCCTTGCCTTGCTATACCTAGGATGGGGTTGTGGGGCAGGTCCAGCGTGCTGCGTGCAGCATATGACTCTGGGAAGCCTGTGGTGTGAGTTGTAGCACTATCACTTCTGGATTTGGGGCTCAGGCCGTCCATGTGTAGATGATGAGGTTGCCTGTGCTCGACCTGCTTGATAAGATCTGCTGCCTGCTGCTGGCTGTTGTTCCAGGTTGACAAGCTTCTAGTGGTATGCCTTGACAGACATGCCGTGTACACCTTGACAGACTGGATTACATGTCATGCCCAAATACAAGACGCAGCTGGGCACAACACATTTGCCTTGTGTAGAGCACATTGCAGCCAGTCTGAGCGCAGTATGTGTTCCCATGCCGCCTCATTCATTTCAGCCTTAGGTGTTACCCAGTCGTTCCAAGCATGCAGTCATCAGGTTGCTATTGTACAAAATGCTGTCACTGCAGTGTGTAAGCCAGCTTGCCGTCCATGCACGCCCATCCTCACCATCAAAATCAATCATTTCCTCCCACCTGCCTCCTACCATTTAAGCCATTTGAAGCTGGCAGACATCATACAGAAATGGGCCATTAACCTGAGCAGGGCTGAGGAAGTGGGCGTCCATCCCAGCAGCCCCAGGAGCCCCATGCAGAGGGTCAAAATGAGTCGCAGGGTCCTACCAGTTCCAACACATGTCAAGCACAACCTTGAGAAGAGATCACGCTCGCTCACATGGGTTTCAGGATGAACATGAAGCAAAAACACGCACCCCGCCACCATACTCCTGCATGCCCTCCAAAACTTGGGCCTGCTCTTGGGTAAACGCAGGACCTAGAATACAATTGTGCGCCCTAACCCCTGCTGCTCCACACGTCTACGCGCTCCTGCACTCTGCCTCCTACCCGAAGACACACACTCTGGCAAGCCCCATTTGTGTATGGTTGCCGCAGTGGTGTTGTGCGCTCTCCATGCCTACAGCTCTGCCTGTGCTTACTATCCATGAGCCGCCACCATGAATGCAGGTGATCAAGATACCTGAGCCCACACCAAAAGGGGAAGAGCACATCACCAGACAAGGAATCATACGCAGGCCACCAGCATCTGGTGCTGCACCAATCAAAAGGATCACAAGGTAGGATGAACAAAGCCTGCCATCACTATTCATATCGCCCTGTTGACACGTGGATCACACCATAGCGATGGCCCCAGGTGAGGGCGAGCGCGCGCGCGGCCCTGGGGACGGTGACCGTGACCGGGAGCGTGCACGCTCCAGCAGCGTCTCCCGCAGGTCAGCCGACCCCAGCAGCTCCATCACGGAATGCAGCATCGCGTCCAAGTCAGACCCTGACTGTGCCTGATACTGCCAGGCTGCCCCAGGCGCCTGCTCATCGCCTGTGCCGTGATCCAGCTGCAGGTCAGTCAGGTGCAAGCCTGCCTGCAGCTCCTGGTGCAGCCCCTGCAGCTCCTGCAGCCCCAGCTGCAGCTCCTCCAGCTCCAGTAGGGATGGTGAGGCGTCACGCGTGCGCTCTGGTGGCACACTGCTGCCCCTGCCCTGCCCCTGCTGTTGCGCCCCATGATCTCTGTGCATCGCTGGCAGCTCAGCTGCAGGTGTAGGCACAGGCACGGGGGGAGTTGGTGCTGCAGCTGCTGCGGTGCTACGCACTGCGCTGCTGCCAACCAGCAGTC
The DNA here is from genome assembly GCA_004335575.1 of Haematococcus sp. NG2. Taxonomy (NCBI): domain Eukaryota; kingdom Viridiplantae; phylum Chlorophyta; class Chlorophyceae; order Chlamydomonadales; family Haematococcaceae; genus Haematococcus; species Haematococcus sp. NG2. The sequence goes on along the minus strand of QAXD01000042.1, from coordinate 129,009 downwards.
GCTGGAGCTCGCCTGCCACCTCACGCTCTGCTGCCGCCGCGGCATGGGCCGCCAAGCCTCCCTGTGCAGCCCCCAGTGCCTCCTGCAACGTTGATGAGGACGCCAGCACATCCATGGTTGTGTACAGCAGGTCATCCAGTGACTTCTCCTGCAGCACCTCCTGCGCCTCAGTGCTGAGGATGGCAGCAGCATTGACCATAGTGGATGTGGCCACCACATCACGCGCCATCTCCAGCAGTTGGTCCAACCTGAGGTCAAACGCATCATGCTCCTTGTCCTCTGTGATGCTGCCCCCCTGCTTTGCCTTATCTTTCTCCTGGATCGCCTTGCACTTGTTGATCACACGCTGCAGCGTGAGCAGGTCACACGCCTGGCCGCGCGTGAAGCCACGGAACTTGTCTGGCGCAGCCCCCAAGCTCTGTGCGCACAGGCCAGGGGCAACAGGTATGAGGAGTGCAGAGGCCGACTCATTTCATGTCACGGGCAGCATGAGCTCCTGCGCGGCCAGGCCTAGAACATATCACTATGAGTGGCCTCATGTATCAAATGAAGTAGTGGCTCAATGCCGACCCAGTCATACAGCAGCAAGCAGCTATGCCACCAGCCCACCTGCAGCCGCACAAACGTGCGGTTCAGCGCAACAGGCCCTGCATGCTCATACAGCGCTGCCAGCTGCCGCGTGGTGGCAGGCAGCTGGCGTGCGCGGTTGGTGTCGATGCGTCGCGCACGCAGGTCCTCCACATGGACCTCTGGCCACAGCCCCTCCTCCACCAGCGCCTCCACCTCACTCTCTGCTGCAGCAATGGCCGCCCACAGGTGCCCCCGCAGCACCGTGATCTCTGCCACGTTGCTGGACATTGGGGAGAGCCACAGCACGCGGTCGGGGTCACGGCAAAACGACACGCGGAAGCGCTGGCGGCTGTGCATCAGCTCCTCCCCACCCGCAACGTCCTCCTCGCCTGACATGCTGCCATCACCACCCACAGAGGGGTACGTAACGCCTCCCTCCACCTCATCATCCAATAGCCTCTTGTCTGAACTGCTTGCTTCTGCCGCTGATCCATCCTGCCCCACCTCACCCGCATTACTTCCAGCAATGATGTCAGCAGTCTCAGCTGTGGCAGCCTCTTCGCCACTCGCGCTGGCAGCTGCCTTACTGCTGACGCCGTGTTCAGGTGAGCCGTCCTGGCTCTTGCGCCGAGCACCTGCCACACGCCGCACCGTGACCTCCCCAAACAGTGGCTGCTGCTCACCATCTGACTCGTTGTCATCGCCCACTTCTGCCAGCTCAATGAAGCCCTTGTCCTTCTCAAGTGCCATATACCACGCCCGGCGGTATGGCACCCACGTGTACTGCTGACGGCAGTACAGCTGCATGTGGCCGCTGGACACGTTGCGGCCTCCCTTGAGTGTGATCTCACGCTCGCCCTGCTCATACCCCTGCAGCCGCACCCCGCCACCGCTGACCGCGGGCCCAAACACATCCTTGCAGCTGACCAGCGACGCACCCTTATCCAGCTGGTGGTAGCGATCTGTGAAGTCCAGCACTAGGCAGTCGCGCTTGCCGGCGTGCACGCGCAGTCCTCTGCCCACGCTCTGTGTGTACAGCCCCGTGGACTTGGTGGGGCGCGTCATGAGCACGCAGGAGATGGAAGGGTCATCGTAGCCCTCTGTCAGAATGGCCACGTTTGTCAGCACGTGCAGCACACCCTGCAAGGAGGGTATGACGTTGAGGCATGATACAAAGGAACAGCTAGGCGCAGGCCCCATTCCTCCCCTTTCCAAACGGGGTTTACAATCCAGCTGCATGTGCACATCTTGCAGCAGTACACATGGGTGATGCTGGCCACCCACCCGTTGATGTGCCTCCAGCAGCGACTGCCGCTCACGTGCACTCATGCCGCCGTGCACACAAGCTGCAGGAACACCCGCTGCCAGGAAGGCTGACGCCAGGTGCTGCGCATGTGCGACAGTGCAGCAGAACGCAACAGCCTTGCGCCCCGCAGCCCTCTGCTTGTACGTCTCCACCACCTGCCACGGCCAAAACGTGACCGTGATGTGCATTCAACAGCGATCGTGTTGTTTTATTGGAAGGACTGCCGACCCAACCCTGGTGCAACACCTCCTGGGCTGCTGGCATCCCCACCCGCGCCTGGCAAGCTGGACACATGCAGTCAGGAGGCAAGCGCGCAGCATCCCTGGTCTTACTACACCCCACACACCAGCATGTTGCGGGCCGGGTCATCCACGACTGCGGAGAGCTCTGACGCAACGAAATCGCCCTCGCCGTCCTCTGATGCGTCAGTGGCCACAGAGCTGATGTCCAGCCACCTGCATGCAACCAGCAAGAGGACACCATACACAAGGTGACGAAGCCCTCGCAGCACATATCATACTTCAAGCAGCAACGATTGGCCTTGATGTGTGCGGCTGGCATGGTGCAGTGCTGAACACTCACGTCATCACACGCTGCGCAGTGACCTGGCACAGGTAGCCGCAGTGGATGAGGTCCCCCACGGGCAGCTCAAACGTCACCTCCTGGTACACATCCGCCAGGTTGGCATTGTCGGCGCGGTACGGTGTGGCTGTCACACCCACCTGTGGCGGGCGGCGCACAGGAAAGAGTGCATGCATGAGTCTGGGGCAGCTTGATGAGCCATTGGTTACCACACAATGCAAAGATGCTTCGCCTGCGTTCAACGGATCTACATACCAGCAGGCGTGGGCGCTTGGCAGCCTGGTTGTCAATGCTACCTGCAGCATGCCACGGTGCTGATTCTTGAACCAGTTTATCTGGCAGCTGCTGTGGCTCTGCATCGTGGGGCGCCATCGACACGCCCCCTGCTTCGCCCTCAGTACCTGCCCCCACGTGATCCAGAAGCTGGGCCTCTGGGCCGCTGCTACTGGGCAGTTCGCCGGGTGCTGTGACACCGGCTGTGCTGTTGCCGGTGTTGCTGCCGGGGGCGCTAAGTGTGGAGTCTGATGGCGAGGGGGCAGGCCTGAAGCCCAGCGCATCCACAAGGCGCAAGTAGGTGTCTGTACAGTGGGAGAGGAGCATTCACAGCACATCAGCACCATGCGTGAATGTGCGCTTGGGTTTGGGTATGGGCACCAGCCCAGGGGCATGCCGTCCCATCCTCATGGCGCACCTGATGTGCTGTGGTGCGCCTCATCAATGATCAGCAGCTCGAAGGTGTGGCGCGTGAGCATTTCCATGCGTTTAGCTGCTGTCTGGATCGTGGTGACCACCACCGGCCTGCACCAACAAACCCGAGACAACCGTCAGCTGAACACACTGAGGCACTTATGCTGCTGACTGCTGCAGACAACGCACAACTATGCAACAATCGCACGTGTACTGACCACATGCGACATCTGCACAGGCACCTGCAGTTGCACTGAGGTGGGAGGCGCCTCCATCACAACCACCCTGTGCACCCACTTGCTGCACTCCTCCTCGCCCGAGCTGCCCTGGATGACGCCAACCATGTCCTCAGGGATGCCGTACACACGGGCCAGCGTGCGGGTGGTCTGCCGCAGCAGCTCCACACGGTTCACCACGATCAGCGTCTTCCACCCCAGCACATGTGCCAAGCTTGCAAAGGTGTACGTCTTGCCTGCACGTGGGCAGCACCATTTTTCTGTTGCTCTCATGCATCAAGGTGTGCAGCAGATAGCAGTTGTTCAGATTGATTAGCAATGGTTTGTTGTGGCACCGTGCTGCCGTGCGCGCTGGCCAGCGCACCTGCACCGGTGGGAAGGCAGATGAGTTGGCGTGTCAACCCGTGCTTGTAGCGAGCCAGGATCCTCGAGATCGCCTCAACCTGATACTCCCGGAGCCCTGAGAAGTGGCATTGCAGCGTTTCATGCACAGGTCAAATGATGAACACAAACACTACCGCAGAGTAATGCGGCGCACTGTCAGTACTTCAGAATTGACTTGCGAGCTGTACGTCATACCTGTTGGCATTTCTTGCACCAGCAGGTCCTGAATGCTGGGATCCATGCCCTTGGGGACGACAATCTGCTTGGGCTCCACATCCTGCAGTAGGGGCACCTCCTCCTGCAGCCCCATGCCATGCAGCAATGCAGCTGTCATTAGCATGGCTAACAAGCATGCCATGTGACCCCAGCGAGTGCAATCACAGCTGGGATGCCATCGAAGAGGCCATATGCACGTCTTTTACCGCCGGGGGCGCACAGGAACATCGAGAGTCATCCGTGTCCAAGGTTAACAATTTGATGAGCTTGGTCAAGATGGGCCCTGGTGCCCCTACCACCCACCTTGTCGTCGTCGACCTTAAACTGAAGGCGCTGTCCTGGCTTTCTTGAGAGTTTCAAGCCATGCTGCCAGCGTGGAGGATGCTGCAGCCCCTTCCCTGATTGCACGAATTTGACGCGCCCGACGGTGACGCTATAAAGGACGCCATATGATAATGCCATTTCAGGTCTGTCCTTGACTTGGCGGGCAGAAAGGAGCGGTGACAAGCTTTTGCAAAGATGGCCTCCTACTGCTCACAGAATGGTTTGTATATGCTTAGGACTGCAATTGAACTCCCCCCGCGTGTTGTTTTCGGCCCTGCATTTAGCGGCCACCACCCTCGTCCTGACTGTATGCGAGGCGTCCAACTACCGGGAGCTTTCTTTTGCGTCAATGCTACAGGCCTTAAACAGCACATAAGGTGCCACGTCCGTGTGACACCGTCATCACACATGGCATTTATTGCTAACCGTCTTTCCTTGCACGGAAAAATGTTCAGCAAGAAGACCATGCACCGGTTGCAGGTTCTGCAGCGGCATCTGGCTGTCTCCATACCAAGGGCTCCTTCCACTGCCATCACATGGTCCACCTGCCGGGCCGTAGGTAAGAGAAGCCATGGACACTGGCATGCAGTGAGCCGGTGCATATGCGTGTCCATCATGTGGAGATGCACGCACAGAAGTTGACAGGATGCAACTCCCGGGACATGCAGGTGCCGGCCTTGATGCATGCGCACCAGCCAGATTTGAAGCATGGCATCAACACCAGCAGGCGAGCGCTAAGCTGCTCATAAGGCAGCCATGTGCTGCGCGGCAGGCGGGCACCGGCAGCAGGGCATCACGGCGAACATGCACAGCGGTCAGTGCCAACATGACGCCAGCACCACGCGCGTTCCAGCCAGCCTCTGCTGGGTTCCAGCTGTACAAGATAACCGGAGATGGAAGCTGCATGTTCAGGGCTATTGTGCAGGGCGTGCAGTTTGTGACACGTGGTGCGTACGTGGGCAGGCCAGCAGCAACAAGCACCATGCACACATTGCGTTCGTTGGCCCATGTCTGTGTGCGCAACCAATCTGCTTGAAATGCGCCTGAACATGCATGGGAATCTTGTGCACGCTTATGCGCAAGGCACGTAACCGCGCATTGCATATACGCGTTGCTTCATATGCGCATGCGTGCAGGCAAGCCCATGACCCTGGAGTCAGAGACCAAGGCTGCCATGAACCTGCGCCAGGCAGTAGTGCAAGAGCTCAAGGATAGGAGGGAGGAGATGGCGCCTTTCATTGCAGGTGGACATCTGCACTCTGGTCTGGCTGCATCTTTTGAGCCACCCATTTGATGTGATTTGCACGGAGGTCCAGCCCACCACAGGCTGTGCAGTGAAGAGGATGAGATCCACCTGAACTCCACCGACTGCATTATGGTTGCTGCAGGCATCACAGACGATTGGGATGGCTACCTTGCACGCATGGCGCACCCCTCTGCATGGGGCGGCGAGCCGGAAATGGTCATGGTGTGTGCAGATGCAGAATATCTCGTATATGTAGCACATGCCAGCGCGCCACGTGTCCTGTGTTTATGCTTGGCACTTGGTACGCTCCAGCGCATGCCACATGTCCTTGTGCACACGCGCAAAGTGCTGTGTGGTGTCAGTGGGGACCAGGCACGCTTGCACACCTCCGTTCCCTGGGTGCTCTTTGCTGCCACTGCAGGCGATCAACATCATCAAGCGCCCCATCACAGTGTACCACATTGCTGCAGGGCGGGCTGAGCCCATCGTGACATATGGGGAGGAGCTGAGCGCGGGGGGGACAGTCACCGGCATCCACCTGCTGTGGTCGGGGGCGCACTATGACCTGTTGCTACCGGCAGCCGCACCCGCTAACAGCAGCAGTAGCAGCAGCAGTGGGGCGAGCCAGTAGCTGTGCTCAGTGGCTGTTTGCAGGACTTGGTTAAACTGACCCTGCCGCTGAGGCATCTTCTTATTTATGAAGGCTTGAGAGGCTGGGGGCTTGAGATGACACGCAAGGGCTTCTTCATGCAAACCTGTATGCGGCTGATCATGCCTATGGTAGGAGACAAAACCAGCCTCAGCATATTGAGATGTTTGACCTGCCCAGCAGCAGGTCATGCACAGGCAACGTGGCACTGCGCCTCAATGCGGTGGGCCTGTGTGCGCCTGCGCAAACTGCTCAACCACTTCAGCCACACCGGCACGCCCTAGGCTGTCCTGCCGCAGTTGCCTCCCAAGCACCTCTGCACGTGCAGTAAAACCAGCCAGATCTGAAAGCACACGGTTGATAGCCGCTGTGAGGCTGGCTGCTGTCATGCCGAAAAGAGGCATCTCCACCACGCCAAAGCCTTGGTTTGCCACGTGTGATGCATTGATGTACTGGTCCCCGAAGTATGGCAGTACCACAAGCGGTACGCCTGCCACCATTGCTTCACTGAGGCTGTTCTGCCCCCCTGCACAGGTGAAAACAGTGCGCCATGAGCACCCGCAGCAGTAGGGCTCATGAGTAGCTCGACAGCACAGCACAGGTCATGCGCTCCACACTGTGAGCATGCCCAACAGCAACAAGCCATTCCGCTCCTGAACAACATCATGTGACTGAAGCAAACCATAGAGATGGGCGCTTACCATGCGTGATGAAGAGCTTCACCGCAGGGTGGGCCAGCACACTGGGCTGTGCGACCCATGTCACCATCTTGACATCCGGCTCCCCTGGCAGCGTGCCTGCTGGGATCTGGGCCAGCAACGGCTCCCGGATAGCCCACAGCACGCGCACCTTGGGCCTGGCCTGGTCTGTGGATGATCCAGCCGCACCGCCACTGCCAGCACCACGGCCACCGGAAGCATCAGCATCTGGGGCTCCAGCCTGTGCCTGGCCGCGCCTGGTCACGCTGGCAAGTGCCTCCGCCATAGCCCGCAGGTGGTCGGGCGTGGGTGTGGCCTGCGTGCCCATGCACACATACACCACGTGTGCGCCTGCAGCAGCTGCGGCATCCAGCCACGCGCGCGTGTCGTCCCCCGCCGGCAGCTCCAGCACAGGCTGCAGTGGGTCCGGCTGGATGGGGCCCACCACCTTGATCCAGGGGGGCAGGGGACGCGGTGGCTCCTGCACGTGGCGCGCAGCAACAGAGACGAGCACCGGCTGTGAACCACGCCCACAGTGCGCGGTGGAGCACGTGGCCAACACACAGGTGTGAGAGCAGGTGTGCAAGCTGGCGGCGCACCCAGGCCACCAGCGTGTGCACACATCCTCACCAGTACAAGGGGTGTTGTGTTGAGGAAGAGGTAAGGGATGGCTTCAGTGGGCTTGGGTAGGCCCCACAGCGGGTTGTGGGGCGGCAGGCCCAGCTGCCGGCGCACCTTGTACCGCAGGCCAAGCCCAACCCACCATAGGTGCCAGCTGCCTGCGGCCATGAATGTTGGCATGTGCACAGCCTTTACTCATGCCATCTACTCACGAACCTCTGTTGCGAGGTACATTTCGGCGCACAGGCTCACACTGAAATCAGTGATATGAGTCGTTGCAGTGTCAAAAGACAAGCGCGTTTGCTTCACTCACTCGCCCACTTCATGAGCGGGTTCCAAAGCAGCCACTGGACCCAGCTCATGTGCTGTGGCATGACGAGCTGTGGGTCGGCCAACCCCTCAAACGGCGTGCTGAAGGTGCCGTGCACATACGGGGCCCCAAACAGAGCAAGGCCAGCCACTGGAAGCGTGTTGATCACGATGGATGGCAACCGGTGCTTCTGTGCCAGGTCTTCACCAGCCTGTCGATGTGGTGCGCAATCCCAAGCACACAGGTGCAAGGCAATGAGTTCTGCTCAGAATCATCAGGTGAAAGGAAGCGGCACGAGGTGCAAGACCAGGCAACTGTGCATCACCGCGCTGTATCACTTATGAGTGGTGCACCTTTGCCCTTCAGTTGCATCACAGCATCAATATATCCAGACTATCCACCCAAGCTATCCACTACAAACTTACAAAGGTGCAGCTCTCCCAGATGAGCACATCAGGCCTGTTGCCTGGCTGTGAAATGTAGGCATCGATGGGAGCAAACATGTGCTCCTCACAGTGTGTGAAGATCCCAAATGCTGCAGGTATTGTCGCGCCATGCAGAGCAACAGAATTACCTCAGGACCGGTGTGGTTCTGCATGCTCCTGCCATGGTGTGTTCTACAGCACATGCAAATTGCTGTTTCATGCCAACGTCACGCGACTTGCCCGTTAGTGGCCCACGGATGAACAATGGAGCATTGACGTAGCGGGGAAACCTCTCCTTGAAAAGCCAGTCCGGGCGCGGGCACGACAGCACTGTGACCGAGGTGGATCTCAGCCGGTTGACTGCGCTGTCACGCGCTCTGTCAGTGGTAAACAAGGTAACTGTGTGCCCTCGCACGGCCATCTCTTCGGCTAGCACCATCATAGTGCCCAAGTGGCCCAGGGCATCGATGCACACAAGAAGATATTTCATGTTGATAATGAAAAGCGATAGCTAATACATCATTAGGAGCAGCTTGCTTGGCAACACGTTGGAATTCTCACAAGCTGCAAGCCAGCACAGTTACGTTTGTTTACACGCCATTATGGCATAAGTCATGCAGTGGGTTCAAAGAACGTCGGCATCTCATCGTTTCTAACGGGATCAAGTGGAAGCTGCGAAAGAAGCTGGCGCTCATCAACGGCAGCATATCTGCGCACGGCCAGCCCCTGTCTCTGTCGGTTTCAGCCACATCGTGATGCAATCTGCATTGGAATGGTCTTGATTGGTGCATAATGTATGTATGGTTGCGTGGTAATGATGGCAATAATGAACATCATGCCATCATATGTGCCCCCACAAGCAGTGACGCACAATACGTGGCCTGCTGCTGTCAAAGTAAATGCACCTGTCCCTGGCTGCCTGCGGCTGGCATCACACTGATATCAATGTGCGCATAATTGCTGGCTTACATATATACTCAAGTGGTGTGGTGCTTGTGTGTGTTATGCAAACGCCAGAACGACGTGGAATCGTTGTGGCACGACTCGCAGTGACGGTGAGACCTGTAATTTATGTTTTAGTCCATCACCTGGTTGTTCGAGACAGTGCTGTCACGGAGATAATGCACTTGGCCACACTCACGCCAATGAACGGCCCACTCTTCGCTCCACATTGTCCCATGCCCACCCCTCTCCCCTGCCCTGCCCTGCCCCCCCAACACACACACGCGCGCGCACGCGTTGTCCCTAGCGCCTGTCTCTCTCCTCTCACTTAATCCCCTCTCTTCCTCCTTCCTCACTCATCCACATATGCACACACTCTCTTACCCTTATTCATCTTTTTGCTCAACTTCTAAGACTTGGTGCGCGCTGCACTGCCTTACAACCGCTTGTACGGCTTCTGAGGCCCCCTGAAGTCATGCTTGACGAGCTCCTGCGGCCCTTTCTTGTTCCAGAACTGGTACGCTGTAAACAGCTTCTTTAATTGCCCTGCTGAGTGCTGCATAGGGTTCAGCTTGGTGTCCAGCACCATGGTCTGTGTGTGTGTGTGCAAGGTGCAGGAAGGCGACATGCAAACAGCGCACAGGGAAACAACAAGAGGAGCACACAGCTACAACATGGGGTGGCAGTGAGCTCATGCACAGCAGTACAATATGCAAGGGCGTTTCCCTGCACAACCTTGCTGCCACAGCACGTTTTTGCGTGCTGTCCTCGCGCACCCACACAACACACCTCAAAGTCCTCGCCATGTGCTGCCTGCAGCCGCTCTACAATCTTGCGCTGCGTCGATGTGAGGCGCGGTGGTGGCGCCTTGCCAGACTTGCGCTCCATGTTGCAGCCCGCACGCAGCTCTGCAAGAGCATGTGTGCCATGAGGCTGACGGCGGAGACATGTGTGCAAGATTTGCTGCACAAGCTGGCACTCCACACGCCACCTGGAAGTACTGTTGCATGTGCAAGATTCTACCAGCCACATGTGTCCCCATCCTCACCGTCATCATCTGAATAGGTTGCTGCGTCTTCACCCTCCTCCTGCTGCCTCTCTTCCTTTGACTTGAGAGGGAGTGCTGCCTTGTTACGACCGAAGCCCTCATTAGGGTCTAGGACGAGTTTGTTGGCCTCATAGTTTCTGTGCAGCGTCTTCTCAGCCGCCCACTCCGCACTGTCCGTATGGAAGCATGGCACAAACATGGTGCAGAAGCACACAATACAGTCTGGCAAGGCCGTTGCTGCATCAGCTTGTTTAGTATGCCATGCAAATTTCCATGCGGCATGCATGCACACCACGTTAGTGGTGCGCACCTGGTCTTTAGGCGCTTCTGTATGTCAGGCCGATCCTCCGCGATTTCTAGTGGTAGCTTCGTTTTCTCCGTCTTCTTGCGCTTCAGCGGGCCCATGCCCACCCGTACCTTGGGCTGATTCTTTTTCAGGCGGCGCCGTGAGCCTCCCATTTTTGTTGCGAGGCTGCTGTCTGTTCCAAGTTAAAGTCGACCGCACCCGACGTGAAAGGTGTTACACGCTGTTACTCAGCGCAATGACGATATAAGCAGGCAAACAACAAAGGATTCACGTAACACGTGGCCTTTCGCCGCCAGGGTTTTCAGGGTTTTCAGGGTTTACAGTGACCCAAGATCACCAGTCACATAGAATTGTACCCCAAATTGGCCGTTTGAAAATGGTGTTAGCCAGCGCTGGCCTGGGTGGCTTGTGCAGGGGCACAAACATCTGGGCGTGCCGCTGCCATGCTTTGACTGGCTTAGTTGCGACAAGGGTGCTGGGCATTCTGCCTCGGCGATTTGCATCAGGAAGCCGTTCCACTGGCATCAATCGCCCGCTCCGTGCACCATCGCTACGTGTAGTGACGGCCGCTGCAGCTCCTCACATGCCAAATGCAGCATCGGCTTTAGTCCAATTGCCGACGGCAACTGCTCCAGACACTTTCAACTCGCTTGGGTTGGGCTCAGAGTTGCTGGCTGCACTGGAAGAGCTCAACATCAAGGAGCCCACGGAAGTCCAAGTGCGTGCATGGTTGGGATGCATGCTGCCAGGCGCATGTTGCAAAACACCATTCTGCCATGCGCACTTGATTTTTATTTTATTTTATTTTGATTTTTATTTTATTTTGATTTTGATTTTTGCTTGTGCACTCATGTCATCTGGGACAGAAAGCTGCGATAGCGCCTTAAGCGCGCAGGGACACCGCAGTGACATGTGTGAAGCTTCTGCCTGCAGGCGTTGGCCATCCCTGCGGTGTTGTCAGGGAAGGGCGACCACATGATTGCATCTCACACGGGAAGTGGCAAGACAATGGCATACCTGCTGCCAATCGTGAGTGCTGTGCTTTGGTGTTGAGAGCCTGCGTGCTTGTTTGCTCGAAGGAGGGACAGCCACAGGCTTCTACGCAACACGCTTGCACGGCTGTCAATGGGTCTTGTGGACGTGGGGCCAGGTGGAGCCTGTGCCCAGTCAAGAGCGGTGCAATGCAAGCATCAGCCCCATGCGCCACCTGACGTGTGCCATCCCTGCACCAGACCCTGCGCTCTGAGTTCTTGCCCTGCAGGTCGAGGCTCTGAAGGCGGAGGAACGTGGCGGGTTTGTGCCACGCCCCAAGCGCCCGCGCGCACTGGTCCTGGGTCCCACTAAGGAGCTCACAGAGCAGGTGTGCATGTGTGTGTGCGTGGGGGGTGCGGGGCTGTCACGTGCTCAGCGCTGCAACATATCCATCGATGCTGCTGAGTTGCTGTAGCTTTTCATGCTGAATGCACGCCGCAAAACACCCTCTCTGTTCAGGGGCCACCCAACAGCAAAGGGCCAGCACAATGTGGAAGCACATATCTTTGAGCTTCATGCTGTGCCTTTGCTGACCATTCACGTGGTCAAATCGGATGTGCATGCAGATTGCAGGTGTGGCCAAGGCGCTGTGCCACATGGCTAAGTTCCGGGTTGTGCTGGCTGGCGCAAGTGGTGGTCGCAGCCGCACCCAGCAGGCCGAGAAGTGAGCACCTGGGTTTGCAGGCCTGTCCTCAGGCTGGTGGTAGTGGCTGGTGTGATGAGGCAGCGCACCATGAGTCAGCGCAGGATACTGAGCCGCCCACAGCAGGATTGACATGGTCAGCTGGCATGTATCTTGCATCTATGCTTCACTGCATCGATGCCTGTCCTCCTTTATGGGTCTTGTGATCGAGTCATGTGCCCTTTCCCCCACCTCCACAGGCTGGCAGGGCCAGTGGACGTTGTGGTGGCTACGCCCACAAAGCTGCTGCAGCACATCGCGGATGGCGCGCTGTTCTACCGTGACGTGCGCTGGCTGGTGCGCTGCACCTCCCTCTGCACTGGCCCACTGCTACTAGCAAACCTCTGCGCATACGGCAAGACTGTCAAGTTGTCGTATTTTCCCTGTCATGCACGTAGCACTTTGTTCGCCCCTGCTCTCTTCAGTGGCCATGCGGGATCCTTGTGTGGCCACAGGTGATTGATGAAGCTGACACCATGTTTGCGGAGGGGTGGGGAAGTGAGATCAGTGAGATCCTGAAGCCGCTGCGCGCCAAACCAGACCCAGCGCGCGTCATCCTTGTGTCTGCCACGCTCACAAAGGTGCCTTGCTGCTTCATCATATGGCAGCGTGGTGAAGTCACGTGTGCTTGCATGGCTGCGGCGCGCCTGCATGGATTGCAGAACCCCCCGTCCCGGCAGGCACGATGTAGACGGTTGCATCCAACACCAACCAACAGCTGTCATGTCAACTGCGCACCCACACCCACATGTGTTGTGGCCCCACCCTGCAGCCCATCAAGCGGCTGCTGGCCACCACGTTCCCCGACATCACCACGCTGCAGACGCGCACCACGCACCGCGCGATTGCGGGGTCGCGCCACGGCTTCCTGTCACTGCCACCCGGGCGCGACAAGCTGGACCTGCTGGCGGAGGTGGGCAGGGCAGGGCCTGGCCTGGGTACGGTGTGAGCGTGGGTGTGCTGTGGGTGTGCTGTGGGTGTGCTGAGCGGGTGTCACCTTGGCTATGTTCGCCTTACGCCCATGACTTGCGACTGCACGCCGCAGGTGCTAGCCTCAGACAGCAAGCGCAAGCAGAAGACGCTGGTGTTCTGCAACTCAGTTGCCTCGTGCCGCGCAGTGGAGCACTACTGCAGGGAGCATGACCTGCCCACGGTGTGTGCCCACTACGCACTGTTCCTTCCCTTCTCTCATCGCGTCACGTCATGCGCCCCATGCCTGTGCACCCGGGTGCTACATATGGCAGCAGTGGCGTGGACCGGTGGAGTGCTCGTTGTTTGTGTGCTTCCTGCTCACATGTTCGTGACATGTGGACGTGGCCCCAGGTGTGCTACCATGGGGAGATGCCTCTGTCAGCGCGCCAGGAGTCCATGCGTACGTTTGCAGGTGCGGCACCGGAGGGTGCGACCAGTACAGCCAGTGCAGGCAGCGAGGATGACGATGATGGCAGCTACTTCCGGACCACCTCTTCACCAGCCAGTACTGCCAGTACATCCAGCAGTACAAGCACCGTGATGATGCCCATCATGATTGCAACAGACATCGCGGCACGTGGCCTTGACTTCCCGGGGCAGGTGCGCTGCAGGATCATGGAGCACTGCAGTGCAGTCCTCAGCTCATCCTGCCTGTGTGTGCACGCTCCTTATGCTCAACGTGCTTGGTCGTTGCCTGTGGCTCGAATCCAACAATCACCCTGCGCGGCAAGCACCTTTCCATCACTGTTCCTCTTTGATACAGTCTACTCTGGCGCATGGAACGCAGCCAGCGGCCCAGCGCAAAGCCATGCGACCCGCCCGCCCCCCGCCCCCCCCCTTCAATGTGCAGTGTGCGCCTCATACTGCTGCTGGTGCAGGTGGACCATGTGGTCAACTTTGACTTCCCCTTCACGGCCGTGGACTACATCCATCGTGCGGGGCGCACAGCACGAGCCGGCCGCACAGGTGCCGCACACCTCCACCACTGTGCACCTGCCCACATCACATCAATGTCCACGCACACCTGCTGGCCAGTGGATTGTGGGTTGTGCACGCCCTAACCAAAGTGATTGTGGGGGGTGGGCACACTGATGAGCCGTACCTGACTGCAGCATGCATGCGGGGTGATGCTGCTGCAGGCCGTGTGACATCCATTGTGAGCAAGCGTGACAAGGTGCTGGCTCAGCGCATTGAGTGGGCGCTGGCACATGGGGAGGAGCTGGACCAGCTGTCCGCAGGTCAGTGTGTGGCCACGAGCAGTGGCACTGGTTGGTGCAGGCATGCGGGTGACACTGCATCTTCTCGTGCCTTAACTGCCACTGAACATTCGGTCAGGGATGCTAGGGTTTTCTGTGCCTGGCGCGCTCCACCATGCACCTTTTGCACGTGATGCTTGGACGCAGACCCCAACGTACTACCACCTTCCCAGCGCCCAGCAGCCAGCAAGGGGCGAGATGGCGGCAGGGGTGCAGCACGCACTGCATCACCAGGGCGAGGCGGCCGGGGCAGCACGGGTCGGGGCGGCAGCGGGGGCCGGGGCAATGGCAGGGGCAACGGTGAGCGTGGGAGGCGTGGTGAGGCACAGGCACAGGCACAGGGGCCGCCTGGGGGACGGCCGGGGGCA
>QAXD01000042.1:29785-114131 GCA_004335575.1 Haematococcus sp. NG2 | reverse complement strand
GCGCGGGGCGGGGAGCTGGTGGGTGGGGGCGCTCAAACAGCAGGTGATGTTTGCACCTATGATGTCCTGAACAGATGGTGGGCACATGATCTGCCCCAGGTGTAACACAGCGCATCAGGTTGAATCACAGACCACATTTGTCAGGCATTATCATGTTCACCAGCGAATCATATGGTGTGGGGGTACAGAACCACTGCAGCTGTATGATTCAAAGCAGGGTATGTACTACCACATGAACCAGCTTTGTGCTCTATCCCTACAAATGACAAGCAGTGCATGCAACCCCTGTCATTCTTTGCGCCTACTGCGCCAGCTGCTGAGCACATCTGGCCATCACCCATGCGCACGTCTGCTTGACTGCCGTCGCGCACACTGCATGCCCCCCACACTCCTGCCGCCTACACAACACCTCACAACTTGCTGGTATGCTCCCCACTGCCGCCCATCACCCCGCTGGTTGCACGCCCCTTACTCTGCGCCAGCCGCGCCTTGGCCAGGTCCAGCTTGGCACGCACATACGCCCCCTTGGCTTCAGGCTCAGGTGGCAGCGACGCCCACTCGTGGAAGGGGATGGGCACCACCTGCCAGCCGCGGAACGCCAGGCTCTCCAGCCGCGCAACCACCGGGCCAGTGGGGTGGTGCGGGTGGTGGCGCAGGCAGTCGGCGGGGCTCAACGGCTCAAACGCAAGCAGCTTTGCGGGGCGGCCGCTGGACACGTCCCGCACAGCAATGCTGAGGGGGATTGCAGCGTCAATGGTGGCGGCTGTGGGCAGCGGGTTGATGCCCTCGCGCTGCAGTGCACGCACGACCGCGTCTCTGAGCGTGCTGCGTGACAGCGCCTCCTCACTCCTGTACTTCCATGACGTGTACCGCCCCACCTCCAGGTCCCTGCCCAGCTCGTACTGCAGCAGCACACAGGGGGTGTGGGAGGTGTAGTGTGGAAGTGCTTGGCGGTGCTTGAGACAGAGCAAGGAGTTCAGCATGTGGTAAGGTTCAACGCCCACATGCAACGATGTAAAACATGAGCACCTCAGCAGCGGCCTCATGCATGACACACCTGCAGCGCAGCGAATGCGTACGGCAGCAGCTGTGGCGGGATGCGGGCCTGCTGTTGTTGCATTGGCTGTTGCTGCAGCTGCTGTTGCTGCTGTTGGGCTGTCTGTGGCTCTTGCTGGGCTGCGGCCTGGTGGGCAGGTGAGGGCGTATCTGGCCCAGGCCGGTTGCGAGCCGCGACGCGCCAGCTGTCATAGCACTCTGCATCTGAGTTCTTCATGGCCACTGCGCACACCGCAGTGCAGTATGTGGGTTCAGCACAGCGGTGTATGCCATGCTGCTCAAGCAGGTGCTTTGAGGCACTGCAAACAGTCGCTGGAGAGTCGACGTTCCTCATCCATCCTTCAGACACCCCATGCACCCTATATGCTGCTCACGTGTACAGCTTGCATGCGTCCGCCACGCTCTGCTGCCCACATGACACGATGGCAAGGTGCTCCCCTCACCCATCATGCTCATTGCTCAGGGGCCCCACCCCACCCACCTGCACCTGGCTGCAGCTCCTGCGATTTGAGGTGCGTCATCATGAGCTGCGCCAGCGTGGCAGACGACAGGGATGCAGGCGGGACGTCCCGCAGCACCCTGAACGCCGCACCAGTCAGCACGGGCTGGTGCCAGCCAAGCACTGCAAACGCCCACACGGCGCGCACCAGCACGTCGGGTGCCATGGTCCCAGCCGCCTCCTGGCTTGCGTCCATGGCAGCCGTGGAGGGTGTGACGCTGGCAGGCCCCGAGGCAGCGTGCAGCTGGGACAGGGTGCTTGAGGTGGGTGGCAGCAGGGGGTCGTGCGCAGGGGCGGCGGTGAGGACAGGACCCCCACCATGGGGTGCCCCCACCACGTGAGGCTGACGTGGGCGGTGTGGCCCACCCGCAGAGGGTGGTGCCTGCACAAGCGAAGAGCTTGCGCGGACACCGGCTGCCACCCCTGCCGGAGGCGTGCCTGAGTTGCTGGCTGCCTCACCTTCTGCCGCCACATGTTGCACCCCACGGAATGCGTTCACGTCCAGCGGCACTGCCATGAGGTAGTTTGCCGCAGCAGCCAGGAACCGTTCATCCTTGTGCAGCAGCACAGCACACGCCCACAGCACATCTGCCAATTCTGCTGGGCTTATCGGAACAAGAGCCCCGTTGCCTGCGTACACAACAGCGCGACTTCGGCCCTTTCACACGGCACTTATGGTTCTGTGAAGTCAACCTCCAGTGCATTGTCCATTTCAAGCTTACGGTTGCACGGCATGCAGTGTGCAGCATGTGTGCTCAAAACAGGCTCTGACTCCACAATCGAGTGTATCCTTGCTAGTGCCTGCACGCGGCCAGGCCTGCCTGCACCCTGCCTGCTGGCAGCACCTCACCTGCAATGAGGCTGCGTGTGACCTGCGCGCACAACTTGTGTGTGCCATGCTGCAGTGTGGCCAGTGAGCGTAGCACCAGTGCGGTGTCTTGCCCGCTTGCAGTGCCCGCCTCCACCTGCTCAGCTGCGCGTGCTGCAACGGCTGAGAAGAAGTCGTCGTCGTCATCGTAGTGCCCAAACTGCGCGTGCCATGTGTTCAAGGCGCAGTGGTATGCATCTGCAGTGGCCTTGCAAGGCAGGTGCTAGAAACGACAAACAAACAGGGAGGGCCCGTCTTCCACAGCTCTGGCCACGACACCGAGCTAGGTCATCAGCCAACCCTCCCAGCACAAGCCAGGGTGGCACACCTGTGCATACGCCCCTGCAATCACCGCCAGCTGGCGTGGCGTGCAGCTCGGCAGCGCCTCCCACACAAACTCTGTGAACGCGGCCATGACCTGCGGCTCAGTGCGCAGTGGTGCCGCACAACACCTGAAGGCTGCCGCCCCAGCTGCAGGCAAGCAAAACACCATCCATGTTCAAGCAGGGTGCAGCACACCAGGTGAAGCAAGGATTGTGGCGACGCTCACCTCATGATCGTAATGGGCCAGGCAGGCCAGAGCCCAGAGCGCAGATGAAAAGTCCTGTGGGCCCAGCTCTCCCAGCTTGGAGTACAGCACCTCCAGCTGCACATCACGGCCAGACCCCACAGCCAGCAGCGTCTTGCATAGCACTGTTTGCAGTGCATCTGTATACATCAGCTGTTGTACTCCGTGCCTACTTTGTGCAAGCACCTTGCCGTGAGGACAGGCAGCAACATGTGTAGATGACACATGTGGGTCAACCGCTCATCCGTCAGCACACGACCACCAGCAGCAGGAGCTGCGCACCACAGCATGGATGGTGCCGTGGTCCGCAGCGCCCACGACAGCCAGGGACCACAGCGCGCGGCACAGCTCTGGGCCTGCAGGAACAGCGCGCGGTGCAAACACCCTCACGGAGCAGCGGGAAGCAGCACAACAGCTCCACTTGTGCACAGCTTCAGGTTGCAACAGGTTCGGTGATGCCACCATGACCAGACTAAAAAAGATTCTCATCAGCGATGGCTTTGTGTATCGGTTATCCCCACGTCCCCGGCGCCCCAAAGTGCCCCAACGCAAGGTGGCGCGATGGGGTCCAGCTTGTCCGCCCCGCCATTGCCCACTGCCCACCTGTCAGCTCCTGGCAGCTGGACCGCACCAGGCTGCACAGCGAGTGCACCGACTCGGGGCTTGAAGCAGCTGCTGTCAGCAACTTGCTGCGCAGTGCCAGCGCTCTGCTGTCACTGCTGCTGTCCCCACAGCTCACACTGCCACGGATGCTGGACAGTAAGCTTGACCCTTGATCTGCTGCATCCATCACCACGGACAGTGTGCCAAGGCCACGCTGATGCTGCTGATGGAGTTGTTGCGGGTGGTGGGGTGGTGGGCCAGACATTTTGCCTTGCAGGAATTCTGCATGCCATGCCCCTGCACGAGGCTGGCCTGAAGTACTGTGTCCGTTGGGCCCAGCAGGCATTCCGCTCGTGAGTGCTCTGCGTAGCAGGGCATTTCAAATGCAGCTAACCATCAACGACATGTAAGACAGCCAACCAGCCAACCAACCATACAGCACACCTGCTGAGCAATGACAGCTGTGACGTGGAGCAGTCTTGCAAACCCGAGTCAATGCAGTGCTCCCCGAGCGCTGCTCCCGCTTGGAAGCCTGCACGCAAGGGGTGCGCTGCATGTGCATGCGCGTCCACGTGCATGATGTCAACACAACGAGACGCTGCATATTGGATGTGGCAGGATGTGCATGACTTCTCGCCCGCCCCGGTGCCTGTGTCTGCACGTCGAGCGAGCATGACAATAGCTCCTCACCATGCACCCAAACATTCATCAGTGTACCGAGACGGCGCATTGTACATGGATCACACAAGCTGCTATGTTGCAAACATGGTTGAATGCAAGAAGATGGACGATCCGTCTTGAGTTCGTTAAGGAATACGCTGCAGACTAACTACGTCGCCAACTTGCTACATGTTGTTGAGCATAGAAGCAAAAGAAGCGAAAGCGCACACTCGAATCCCACACCTATTGTGTGTCTCGGACTCTTGGGTCCTCTTTCGGTAAGGCATCTTTATAAGGCCTAGGGACGAAGCTGTGTTGCGTGTGCTGAGGTCTGAGCCATGAGCTCAGCACAAGAGCCCTCCTCACAAGAGCCAGCTGGGCAAGATGCATCAGCTGCGCCCAGCACAAGCACCCCTAGCAGCACCAAATGTGGGTCGAAATCAGCGGAAATGATCCCAGTTAACGCCATGATGGCGCATGAAAACCTGATCCCTGCTCAATCGCGCACGCCCCTGCAGTGTTTCTAGGCGGACTCAGCTGGAATACTACTGAAGGTGGGCTGAGGAGCCGGTATCAGGCCTCATCTTGCGCTGTGTTTGAGGATAAAGGCTCATTGACTCCCATGCGTGCCCTGTGCACCGCAGACCAGCTCCGCTCCTACTTTACAAAGTTTGGCACGGTGCAGGATGTGGTGAGTTGCGGGCCTGGCACGGGTGACATATAGCAGGTACAGGTGCGCCCCTTGCAACACTGTGTCGCAACGATGGTGCGCGCAGGTCGTGATGAAAGACAGGATTACGAAGCTACCGCGCGGCTTTGGCTTCGTAACCTTTGAGTCGCCAGATGCAGCGCTGCAAGCGGTGCAGCAGGGGCCCCATAGCCTAGACGACCGGATGGTGCGTGCAGCATATGGGTCCGCGCGTGCTTGGTCAGCTTCACGTTCGTGCTCGACCTCCCGAAGAAAGATACGCCCACATGCAATCTCGAGGCACTACACAGATGTACACACGCGCCATCGCTTGCTGCCGCCAACATCATCCTGTTTGAGGGGGTCTGCAGGCGTTAACATGGTCGTTGTGTTCGATCGTACCCATGGGCTGTCACATGAGTCCTGGCTCGCAGCATGGACAGCGCAAGCGAGTCGCATGAGGCATGACGCATGCCATGCCCGCATGCGCGTGCAGCCTTGGCACTCGCATTAGATGCCATCGCAGCATTAGCCTACCTTGACTGTGTCTCGTTGGTACGTCCCCGTTGCCTGTCTTAGTGGGCACATGTGGCGTCGCCTGCAGATCGACTGCAAGTTCAGTACACCGCTTGGCGCCACGCCTCCCTCGCGGGGGACATCCAGGAAGATTTTTGTCGGTGGGCTGGCGCCAGAGACAACAGACGGTGAGCAGGGCGATGTGTACGTGATGATGTGGTTGTGGACTAGATGGCAACACAGCAGCTACCATGCACATTCCACTAAGTCGGAGTGTGCGTGACAACTGAGGCTGCAGAGGAGTTCCGGTCGTACTTCAGTAACTTTGGGAAAATCTCTGAGTCTCAAATCATGGTGGACTACAATAGCGGACGTTCGCGTGGCTTTGGGTGAGTGGCTGCTGCTGCTGGGGATGTAACCATAGGCTCAGTTACATTGTGTGCATGCACAATATACACGCTCATCTCACCGTTGCTATGTGCTCTTAACTGGGGACGCATGACACTTGGCGCAGGTTCATTACATTTGAGGGAGAGGAGGCAGTGAGCGCGGTGTTTACCGCAGGCAGCATGCATGTGCTGGGCGGCAAGCAAGTGGAGGTGAAGACAGCCACACCCAAGGGCTCAGGGCCCCAGACGCAGCGTGCACCCATGTCGGGCGGGCGCGGCGGCTATGGCATGGGGGGCCGGGGTAGCGGCCGCGGTGGGTATGAGTACGCGCCGCAGGGGTATGGCATGGGCTATGGGTATCCTGGATACGGTATGCCTGGGCAGTACGGCATGCCCCCATACGGCCCCTACGGCGGCATGATGCAGTACTACGGGCAGTACGGGTATGGGCCACAGGCAGGATACGGCGCAGCCTACGGTCAGGCACCCACGGGCTACGGCGCCATGGGCGGCATGCAGGAGGGCGGCCGCATGGGCGGGTGAGCTGAGAAATTGTGGGCATGGGTGAACCCTGCTTGCCTGCCTGCGGCTTGTGGCAGTGGTTGGTCAGTGAGTTTGACTGCAGGAAGACCCAAGCTGGATGGTGTGTTGCTGCATGTGGCACGACTGCAGGCGGCGACCCCAAGGGCAGCAGCAGCAACAGCATTGAGTCAGGCGTGAGCCAGCCGACATCGGAGCAGCAGCCTGGAGGGGCGCTGAGGCTGGTACCTGTGCCAGGGCGCGCAAATGTGTTGCAGCGAGCCTGTGCGCATGCACAGGCGCATCGTAGGCACAGGCTGTTGGCACATGGTTGCTGGCGAGGGAGGTGCAGGAGCTGTTGGTATCATCAATTGCAGCCTGCAGCGGGCTGATGATGCTGAGGAGCAGGGCATGGTCCTGAACGTGGCTGCAACCCAGCAAGCACAGCCATGCTTGCCGTGCATGTTGCCCAATTGTATTCTCTGATTTGTTCCCTTGGCGCCGCATGAACCAGGGCCCAACCTGTTCCACATCACTGCTGGTGTGGGGGCCCTGAGGCGCAGGGCTTGTGCGGCGTGTGCGCGTCGCATGCTGTTGTGTGTTGCGTGCGTGTGAACGATTCAGGGCAAAGGGCGCGCGGATGCCTGCATCTGGTTAGCCACCCTGGTATGATGTGGTTTCGTGCCAGCGGCGGGTTTTCCTCATGTCAGCCAGTGCGGTGCCATCGCACACCCGTGCCGTTTTGTCGTCTTGGTGGCGTGTAGGTCGAGCAGTGTGGTGTGTTGTATGTCCAGTGCGTGCAGATCGAGGGCGGTGGGGCCTTGTGGTGCTGGGCTTGTACTGGGGTGCCTGTTTTGGCCATGAAACAACAACGCCCTTTGCCATGCAGCTGTGCATTGAGCAAGGCATGGCCTTACTTTGGGGAGGAGGCCGCAAGGACCGCCCCCTCACATCACATTCTTTGGGGGAATGGTTGGTTGCATGTGCGCACAACGCATAATGCTTATCCTAACTGGCCGCGCTAAGCGGTTGCGAACGCGTCGACGTGTTGCCTTGCATCCCGTATTGTTTGTAGCATGGGCAATCCCTTCGGCTTGACAGGCTCTAGGTGCATGAAGTGTTGCCTGCACCAGGAAGGTTCAACGTGCGGGCAGCATCGAGGTTGATGAGAGCATCGTGAGGTAGCGCGGCAGGAGTGCTGTTGAAGTATGACCCTCAGCCTTGATAACCTACGCTGAGCTGTACTGCACTGCACACATGCATTCCCGCGCACTGTGTGTGCTCGAGGTGTTTGTGGTGGGCTCATGTGTGCAGCTCACTCGCGCATATGGATTGCATGGGGGGCCACATGAGCGCAGGAGGCACAGGCTCAGGTTGGGCAGATACAGGCACACAGGCAACTGATCGTGACACAGATACGCATCCATTGCTTTGTTTTCACTGTGTGCATGGACATGACGGGAGGAGGTTGCAGGCGGCCA
Source organism: Haematococcus sp. NG2 (assembly GCA_004335575.1). NCBI lineage: Eukaryota > Viridiplantae > Chlorophyta > Chlorophyceae > Chlamydomonadales > Haematococcaceae > Haematococcus > Haematococcus sp. NG2. The sequence continues at coordinate 106,284 of QAXD01000042.1, read as the reverse complement.
TGGCTGACCCCTGTATGTTGAGCGCACCCTTCTGTGATTGCTGCCCAACAGTGTACCCGGCAGTGATCCGTGCTACCCCCTGTGGTCCAAACAGGTCAGCGGATGACCGCACCACGTTCAGCACACTCCCAACGCTCGATAGATGATGCAACGTGTCGGTGCCAGTTCAACAGGCAGGATAAAACAGGGAAAACACGTGTCACCCACCACTTCAAAAACACACAACATGCACCAGCAGTGCACTTGAGGTCTGAAGGCAACAGTAAATCAATCAGGCCACCCATGTATGCTTCCATTGCTGCTCCAAAACTGCAATGGCTGGACATCACAACAGAAGTCTTGGTACCATATAGCCTGCATCACAGAGTGGTACATCTGACTTCACAGTGGCGTCATCACGTGCACCAGTCGTGTCTCCTTAGGGTTGAGCATGGTCTGCAGGGCGAAGTCATTCAATTAATCAGTCAGGCACGAAGGGTACGCTGCTTACTGTGAACACATGAGCAGCAGCAGCAGCAAGACTCCAGCCACATCACGTGAGGCTCGCAACAGCTGCTGACGAGCAGGCCCCCACCACAGGTGGCACACCTGGCTCAGCTTCCAGCCCTGCCGTTCCGCCTGCCGTTGGAACTCCGGGTACAGCTGCTCCACCACCTTGGCACATGTGGCCACTGTGGCAGCCACACCTGCTGTTGTCAGTGCCGCCTGCTTGAAACCCTTGGGCCCTGCTGCAGTGTTGGCCCCGCTCTCAGCCCCAGCCCCATGCCTAGGGCCTGCACCATCTGATGGTTCAGCCTGGGTCTGTAGCCTGCTTGTGCTGGACCTTGCAGCTGCTGCCTTGGTGTTCTTGGCGTTAGCTGACGCAAGAGATGAACCAGGCAGTGATTGGTGGAGTGGTGTCCGGCCATCCAGCATGAACAACAGCGTGTGGGCTGCGAACACAGCCTTGAGGCAATCGGCAGGGCCAGCGCCCTGGACCAGCATGATGTACACCTTTTTGTGGTCTGGCCGGTATGACAGGACGTACTTTTGGTCCTTAAAAGCAGATGCCACTGCGCGGAACTCGCTGGGCCCCGCACACGCCGCCTCCACGCGCGCACCCAGCACAATGCGCCCCTGTGAGGTGTGGTGCACGTGCACACACACATGATGACGATGCGCAGGTGGCACGTGTGTCCATGTGGAACAGCTACACCACAAATGGCTACAAATCTTGAAAGGGTGCCACAGCGGACCAAGATGTCCCCAGCAGGTGGTGTGCTGCACCACATCACACACCTGGTTGAAGCCTACCCAGGGCAGCAACGGCTCTGAGTGGTTGGCCTCCGCCACACTGGGCACCTGCCCACTGGTCAGGAACGCGCGCGCGCTGTATCCCAGCCTACAGATGAGTAGGATCCCAGCATGACAGCATGGCTGTGGTGCTGGGGCCCTGTCTCACAAGAACACATGCACGTCATGCAGCCAAGCCCGGCACCACAGCTACGTGCTGGGGCGCAGCGCATTGCAGGCTCTAAGCATGGTAAGACTGGGCACACATGCATGCACATGTAGCCGCGCACCGTGCACGGTTCAGGTATGGCAGCTCCACACTGTCCACCTCACGACGTGATGAGAACAGGTAGCCGGCGGACAGAACACAGAAAGTGGGGCCCAGTGGCAGACCCTGTGCGCGTGACAGCAGCTGCGGGCAGCACAAGGTGCGGTGTGGGGCATCCATACGTGAGGGCACGCTATCAAGGTGAGCACAGACTGATGCAACCAGGGCCAAGGCATGATGTACAGTGGCAAGAGTGAACGAAAACTCAACACAGGCAGCGCACACCAATCCATATGAACCGTGAGCACTCACGATGCCTGCAACAGTGCCCACGATATCAGCAAGGTTGGCCACGCTTTCACCCTGCAACCACAGCAGCAACCATGCAGACACAACTCCGCATGGTATCATCGCTCTTGCACCGCTGGCTCAGCATTGGGTGTGAGCACAGCATGTGACATGAAGCCATACACCTGCCTTCATGCTACGGCCGTCATCAGAACACATGCGCACACGCACCTTGGCAGTAATATCTGCCAGATTGTTGGACAGAGCAAACGTGCGGTAGATGGGTGCGCGTGTGGACGATGCGGCCACAGCTGCAAGGTTCTTGGCGAGGTTGGCCGTGCAAGCCAGCGGCAGGAACCACTGCGCAGGAGCAGGAGCAGCAGGGGACAACGTCATGCGCACGTTCAGACAGACATGCGTGCCATGGCAGAAGCAGCATGTGGGTCTGGCCACTGCAAAGGTGCAGGCAGTGTGGCCGCTGCAAAGCATCCCAGGTGTGCACTTGCTTCCCCTTCAAACATGCTCACAGAGGGCATGTAGATGGTGGACAGCTCCAGGGCAGCACCCGCCTCCATTAGCAAATCGCCCGCCTGCCATGTGGTGCAAGGCGAGCAGACACACACACACAATGCTGTGAAGCCTGTGATACTTGTGACTGGAGGTCATCTGTGCCAGTGCCGCTCAGGATACATCTGAACGCTGCTGAGCAGCTGCTGACCAGAGTCTGGCAGTGTGCGCCGGCATATATAGTTGTGCTGCTGGGCAAGTGCCTCCCACAAGCACGTGCGCACCAGCCTGAACTGCTTCAGTTCGCAGTCCAGCTCCCGGCCCCAGCGTGCAAACAGCAGTCGCCCCAGCCGCCCTGCCCCGTCCTTGATCACCCAGTTGATGGCGGCAGCTGCCTCGCCGCTGTACTTGCCGGCAACACCCAATGCGCCCAGCAGGGATTTGGTGGTGTACACTGCGGGCGTACATCATGTGACAGACAGAAAGGGAGCAGCCATCAACACGGTGGCTGAGCAACCCATTTGGGACGTGCTGCTAGCCTGTTGCGGTTGCACTGTTTGGCCACAAGGGAAGGTGGTTGAACACAAGGTGCACGTACCAATGTGCATCGCCCTGCATGCACCACCAGGGCCCACAATACCCCTTCTTGTGCACCCACCTGACATGGCACCCCCAAAGAAGTACTGCACCCCGCGCCAGCCCATGTAGGACGCGTACTGTGGGGCCACAGACTCGGGGAAGCCCTGTGCGGGCACAACAGGAGATGGTGAGGTTGTGAGAGGCACACGCGAACTGACCCCTCCCCCTGGCCGGATGAGGAGGCATCATCAAGGCCCAAGGGGGGGTCCATTCCTTGGTGGTGCCTGCTGCCCCACAAACGATTGGCGTGTTTTGCTGTGGCGGCCGCACCTGTGGCAGGAGGTAGCTTCGCACAAGCTCAATCAGTCGGCCCTTTGTTGTTTGTGCCGCCTCCACCATATCCCTGCAGATGCCCAGAGAGCACAGTGGCCATGCCGATGCTGCCCATGTTGCCCAAGTGTGCTTGGCCTTGTCACAGGCATCCACGCATGCCAACAGATCATGTGCAGGTCATGCGCAGCATGGCAGAGCGCATGGCGCCGTCAGCATCACGCACCAGCCTTCCCATATGCCTTTGCTCTTGTCATTGCCTTCTCGCTTCCTGTACACTCGCTTGCGCCCATGGCACACCTCAACTGCAAACACGCTTCCTTCCTGCTCATCAGGTACTTCCACGTGCCTCAGCGTGTTCTTGTTATCTCCGGGGTGCTTGTCCGCTAGTGCCTTAAGCCACGGTGGACGAGGTGCATCATGCTGTGAAATACTTTCAGGTGAGCTTGATGCTTGCGGCAGCTGAAGTGGATTCAATTGAATAAATGCCAGTGGTGCCGTCCGTCTCTTGCCATCACGAAAATGAAATTCTCCAGGCAGCGGTGGCCCTGAAGTGCTGGGTCCTAGCCCAACGTCTAGAACAGCACTGGTAATTGATGCCGATGCAAATATCAATCGTGCTTGGTCTTGCCCCTTCAGCCCTCGCCGCCCCTTTTGCATTTTTCGGCGGTATGTTGCTTCCGTGCTACTGCCTCGGCATCATTTTTCAGTGTTAGGATCCATTCGTGAACGGCTGACAGTATAACGCCTACTGTGTTGTATCTTTTGATTTTTGTGAGCGGCCGTGAGATCATGCGAAGATCATCACTCACACTGCGATTATGATGATCGGATTAAGTTTTGTTGTATCTTTTGACATAAAGTTTAAATGGCGGCCCCGGAGGAACTCATAATGCGTGACTTGGAAGCAGGCGACTTCCACAAGGGTGTGCAATCCATATGCAGTTGATGCACTGCGTGACAGTCAGCAAGGCATGCAGCTTGAATACTGCACACGCATTGACCTGCAGGGTACATGCCACTTCTTGGACAACTTACAGTGGCAGGAGAGGTGACTGAGGACCAGTTTACAGGTATTTGTCTGGTTTCAGTGGAGGACGCTTCAGATGCTGGTGTTGCAGGCACACGGAAGCGGCAGGAGTCTGCACCTTGTGATACTTGATCACCGCCTGGTGGCCCATGTGCAGAGCGCTTTGAAGAGATTGCACGCAACAAAGATTACAAGATCCTAGTACTGGAAGGTGAGCCCAAGCAGGCCTTCTGTTTTAATGTGCGGAAGCAGCCTTGCACATCACCAGCAGCTTCATTTCTTATGCATGACTGCAGCATGCACGCCAGTTCACCGTCTGTTCACCTGGCACTTGCAGACCCACACTCAAACCAGATCGTAGGCACCGCATCTCTCATTGTGGAGCGCAAGTTCCTTCGTGGGTGTGGCAAGGTGCACACGGGGTGCATGCCTGGTCAACTCTGCTGCACCGTGTGTTGGGTGGCTGTGTGGGGCCTCGCTCCAGGGTGATCCCTGTTGCCTGGGTCTCATCAGCTTAGCCCTGGCCGGTGTCCGGGATCTGGGGTGGTGGTACCTGTCTGCTGGGCTGTTGGGAGTGGCCCCGCCTTCCCCTGTCTCGTGCTTTCCCCCTGCCTTTGATCCGGGTCCCACCTCCGTGCGATGGGGCTGACCCATCACAAAAAAAAACTCTGCGCGTCCAAACAACACTCGGCACCTATATTACAACAAGAGATTATATACTGACATCATGTCATCATCTTTGATGGTGTCACTTGTGGCTGCTGTTCAGTGTGGGCACATTGAGGATGTGGTGGTGGACAGTAGTCGACGCGGCCAGAAGCTGGGGCTGAAGTGCGTCGCAGGCTACATGTGCCACACTTGCAGCCTGCAGCTTGCCACACGTGAATTCAGCACAGTGAGCACACTGTGCATTCCCATGCATTCTGCGCATCCACGCCACACTGGCGCTGGTCAATTGCAACCACATCTACACCAGAAGAAGGGATGCTGCCTGTGGTAGCGCACATGCAGAAGCGTTGTATACACCACAGAAGTACGCTGCTGAGGCACTGCACTGCGCACCCTGTCCGTCCACGTCACAGGCTCATCACCGCACTGGCTGATGCCGCCAAAAACATGGGGTGCTACAAGGTCATCCTGGACTGCTCAGAGGCCAATGCGCCTTTCTACGCCAAGTGCGGATTCACGCTCAAGGAAGTGCAGATGGTGGGTACCAGTGGTAGATGGGACAACGCTGTCTGTGGTCTGCTGGTCTGTTGGTTGCAAGCATGCAGGTGTCTCGCGCGCTGCTCAGGGCATGGAACTGCCTCATCGCTGTCATGCTGGTGGCGGCTGCTTGTACTTGCAGGTCAAGTATTTCAAAACCTGATACGAACTGATGCGACCGAGGGTCACGCAGTGCTTGGGGGATATGACGATGAGACCGCAACTGAGTAGCTGGGCAACCCTGGTGGATGACTTTTATGCAGCTGACATTGGGATTTACATGGGGTTTACATTGGGATTTTGCACCTACACGCAACAACTGTTCAATGTATGCATGCTTATGTATACTGCATGCTGTGCATGGAGCGGGTGCAGCTACACTTCTCTGCATTGCTCCAACAGCTTGTGTTACACAACGCTGTTAGTTGGAGCTGCCCTGCATGGGTGTCGCGTGCTGGCCTGAGTGACACCACCCAGCACCTCCAGGCATTCAGGAGTGCCCACCAGTGGCAGCTCAGGCGCGCAGCAGTGCATGGTGCCGGCGGCGGCTGCAGCCCATGCGGCAGTAGTTGATGCAGGTGGCGCTGGGGCACTGCGCCTGGAAGATGGCCTGCACTACGGCCTGCACACACGTGCGCGTCAGGGTGCCTGGTGGCTGGGTGGTCAGCTCGGGGCAGCTGCCGGCCACAGCCGATACTGGAACCTCCTTGCCACATGTGAACTGGGTGTTGGTGTAGGTGATGGTGTACCTGTGCGTGTGTGTAAGCAAGCGACAACCGAAGCACCAGATGTGTATTGGACACCGTACTCCCTCTGACGCTGTGTGCAACATGCGCAGTATTTGATGGTTGGCCTTGTGGCATGCGAAGCAGTGCCAGCTTGTGAAAACTCATCACAAGGCGCGCGGGTCAGCAACGCACAGGTGACTGCTGGTACACAGGGAACAAAAGTGCTCTGTGGGCCTTGACCAACAGCACTCATGTGGAACTGGGCCGCAGCACATCCACCAGCTAGTGGAGGAATAGCTGCTGTATGTATGTGAGACTGCTCACTCACTGACCCACACTACAGCACCCTTGCAGAGCATAGGAGACTGCTACCCTGCGACATGCCAGGCACCCGCACCCGCCAAGGTCTGGCTGCGTCACAGGTGCCACACTCTGCACATTGACCAACTGTATGGTGCTTGATCCATGGGTGAAGGTGGCCTGGTTGGTGGCGCCATCGGTGCGTTTCATGAACGTGGTGAAGAACTGCTGGGAGAAGATGGTCGGGGCACACGCCTGCAAGCCATGCACCACACATACAAAAGCTCGGTTTCGAGGTCGTTATGAGCGGCCCAGCTGCACATGTGGCCAGAACCATGGACAAGTGGCTTGCAACGTCCTGTGGGGCTTCATCATACACACCGCACCTCAACTTCCACGCCGCAGTTGTCCAGCACCACGAAGGCACCAGGGCTGTTCTTGAAAAGGGCAGTAGGCAGGTTCCCAGCCATACGCTTCAGGTTCAGGCCTTTGAACGTCACAGTTACCTGCGCTGGTGAACATGTCAGCCGGGGGCTCCACAGTTGATCATGTGCAACACAATTACGGATTGCTATGACCGCTGCAAATGCGCAGGGATCTGGCAACACTGTGAAAGCCAGGAACAGCGTGCACCAAGTGCACCACTATCACGCACCCCAGGCGAGATAACAGCAAAACCAAACACGTATGCCAGGTCCACAGTAACAGTGCCACTCCCAGCATTGTAGAAGGTGATGCTCCTGCATGAGATCACAGGTGCGAAGGGGCAAGCATGGTGCGGGTTGAGGTACGTCATCGTCAAGCAATCCCATGATTCTCAACCGCCCGCTGCGCTCAGCCTGTGCTTCCAGTTGAGCTGTGCCAAGGGGGTGCGAGCTGTATGACAGCCTTGGCACAGCTCAACTGGGAGCACACCACTCTCCAGATCACCATGCAGTTACCAGCCTCCAGCCCTCCCTATCATGCTGTCACGCAGGTGGAGCTTACCACGACGCTAACCATAGCAGGGTCTGCAGCCCCCACTGATCTGTGCACGACACACTCCAGCCTACCTTGAGATTTGCAGAGGGCGAGCGCCATTCGATGTCAGGGATTGGATCACTGGCCCAAAGGACGCCAGGTTGATGGATTGGCTGATGCCAATGTTGTTCACGTTCTGCGCACCAGCACACAGCAGGACAGCAGTGGGGCTTCAAGATCGGTACCGACACGTTGATGATCACGCGCGACCAGGCAGATCACCCGGACTCTGCCCGCAAATGAACAAGACATCAAGTCAAAGCGCGCAGCACCTGATTGAGGATGGCCAGCCCTGCATCATAGCCTTGGCTAACTGAGGCGTCCGATGCACATACTGGGCCACCTGCCAGCAGCGCCAGCAGGAGGCATAGCAGGCCAACAAGGACAGGACGCATAATGGATTGCTTTGGTGCTGCGGTTTCTGGCAGCAGGGTTGCATGCACTGCTGTGCGCGCGCGCCGCTGTATCAGGCGGCTGTCACACTTACCATAAACAGTCCGCACCTTTTTGTCTGATTTTTGCCTCTAGCTTTGCAGAGGCCAGATATGCCGCCTCCTTCGGGAGGTCCGCCAGTGTCGGAGGCGATCCCGGAGGCTCTTCAGCTGGCCCTGACTTCAGCAATTCTCGATGCAGCACGCGATAACAACTGTGCAGAAATAGCGCTTTCCTCAGCACTGTCAGTCCTGCACAGGAGGGCAACGGCCCAGGCAACGACGGTGCCCTGCCCAGCACCACCCCGGCGCAAGCTCAGATCGGTGACGGTGCGAGGATTTGAGCAAAAATTATGTCCTTAATTTATCAGGAACCCTAGCACATGGCGCTGGGCTTGCTGTCCATGCTGCATCATGCCCCAACTTGTGGGCTGGGCGGTGGAAGCAGCTACTGCAGGAGTACCAGGCACCTTCTGAAAGCGCATGTGCAACCCCGAAACCCGCAGCACAAGCCCCACACACACATGTGCGTGCAGGTGTTGTGCCCGCCTGAGCAGGGCACTGAGACGGTGGTGAAGCAGCTGCTGGATGATCCTGGGCTGGGGGGGCTGGTGCTGCTGGGGGACCCATGTTCACGCATGAGCTCACCAGCCGAGGGGCCAGCAGACTTGGTGAGCCGAGGAGGGCAACTGTGCTGATGAGGGCAACCCAGTGTCCCGTGCTTGTGTCTTATGCAACGATGCGCTTGTGACCATTACGCATCATGCACCAGAATGCTTTGGCAATGCACACATTGTACAGCTGCTGGAGGTGATGTCGGCGCATGGCGCATGCAAACAATTGTCAAGCCTGTGCCTGTGTGGGGTTGCGCCCATCTCCGACCGTGCAGCCACCAAACTGCTTGGCTGCCTCACGTGAGTAGCCTCCTTGCGTGCTGATCACGTGCATGTTGCTTCTTGCGCTCATGGTGTTACCAACGCCATACGAGTATTGCATAGGGTGCACGAGGGTTATGAAGTGCGTCGCATACGTAGCTGTGTGTGTGGCAGTATGGAGGTTGTGCATTGCACCGCTCGCCAACGGTCTATTCCTGGCATGTAAGAACCATACCGTCATGGTCGTGCCTACATAATCCAACAGGGGCCTGACGGAACTCACCCTCCCCATGGACGTCGCATGTGCTGGTGCTGTGTCAGCTGCGTTTGAAGGCTTTGCCGCCACAGCCATGCACCATGCTCAGCCACGTCTCCCGGCCTCCATCCGCCGCATGTCACTGACACCCCCGGCCTGGCTGCTGTCCCAGCTGCCGCTCACACTCACGGCACTCACGCTGACGGACTGCGCCCAGCTGGACACACACACCCTGGCTAACATCTCACACCTGGTGAGGGGCGCTACAGCACGCGCAGGCCTTGCATCCACATACTGTGGTCGGTCATTCAACATGGCTGTGGACACACCTGCGTGGCGTACATGCAGGTGCACCTGTCACAGCTCCACATCCATGGCCTGCAGCCTTCCAGCAGCTGCTGTGAGCTGCTGGAGGACAAGCAGCTGAGGAGCGAGACAGCCGCCATCCTGTCTGCATGCTTCATGCAGCTGACCAGCCTCAGCAAGTTGGAGGTGGTGTGCAAGCCCCTCCCCTGGACACCACCAGCGTCACCTGGGGTAGCAAGCGCACCGGCTGCTGTTGCGCAGCTGGACGACGCACGCAAGAAGCATGTGGGTATGCTCCCAAAGCTACCTAAGCGAACACCGAAGCGAGCCAGCACACATAGGAAGGCCAAGCAGCGGCTGCCGCCTCAAGTTCTTGTGGCAGCTGTGCTGGCAACCAATGGTCGGCTGCCTGCAGCAGCCTGCAGCACTGCACCTGCTGCAAGCCCCAGCGCAGGCCACAGCCATCAAGCACATCCACTTCAGCCCCAACGCATCCCACCTTCACCGGGCCCTCAGTCGCACCAGGTACATCAGCCACACTGTGCAACGTTTGAATTTCTGCTGGCTGCTGCACCTGTGCTGCCCCGCCTCACCAACCTCCTCCTCTGCCCATCGTGCATGCCAGACCCCGCCAGCCTTTCCTCCATGCAGCACTGCACAGCGCTGCGGTCCCTGCAGCTGTCAACTTCCAGCCTGCCGCTTGGCACAACTCTGCAGATCACATCAGATGTCTGGCTGGCCATCGGGGCCCTGCCCCACCTGCACACAGTGCACTTGGCGCGCACAGAGCTGTCCCGCCCCAGCTTCCAGCAGCACACATCCGATGTCCTGGCGCAGGCACTAGCTGCTGCCACACAGAGTCCGCCATGTGTGGCGCTGGGAGCTGCAGCCACGGGCCCTACCTGGCCCGAGGTGCACTGTGGGAGCAGCTGGGGCGCTGTGCAACCCTGCAGCAGCGCCTGCTCTGCTGCGCCCTTCTTCCCAGCCCTGCAGCACCTGTCCCTCACAGCTGTCCCCGGCACCTCCCTCATGGCCATACTGTCCGCGTTGGCATGGGCAAAGTCCACCGCACTCCCACTGCCCTGGTCAGGGCACACAGGCCTTCCCCTGCTCACCCTGTCCCTGTATGAGGTCACGCCTGACACACGCCCTGGTGTACTGCGCTACATGGCCACATTCAGCAGCCTGGAGCGGCTGCACCTGTGGGGCCTGCCCCCCGCATGGTACACGGCTGTGGCAAAGGCATGGGCCCACAGCCAGCTGCTCAATCACCTGAAGGTTCTGGACATCAGGTGTGCAGTGGGCAGCATCCCAGTGGCCGAGGCACCACCCCCACAGGAGGCTGTTGTGGCCCCATTACCTGCCCCATTGGCAGCTGGTGCATTGTCTTGTGAGCCGCAGCTTGGCACCAAGGACTGGGACGAGGGGCCAGCTGCATTGGACTCTGCAGTCACACCAGCACCAGACACACAGTCGCAGCCAGAGCACGAGCATCAATGCGGCTCCCGTCTGCATGGCGGTGTGCCTCCTGCCACTTCTGCAGTGGACTGGTTGGGCGACTTTTGCAACCAGCAGATAGATGGCGAGGATGAGCAGGGGCATGCGGGGCTTGATGCAGCTGATGTGCGGGGCGATGAGGCGAGCTGGCAAGAGGTTGTCGCAGCTGCATCACGGGCAGCGGCTGCAGCCATAAAAGGCAGCACAAGCCACAAACGCTATGCAGGCAAAGACAACAAGTCTGTAGCAGACCATCAAGACAGCAGAGCGGACAGAAATGGGGATGTTGTCATGTCTGAGCATGGCAGTCCAGCAGAAGCAGTGATGTCAGGAGGGCAGCCCTCATCGGAGCAGACAGGCGTGACAGGAGGCGGCAGCACCCCTGACGCGCCCCCCGCGGTCATGCGTGCGCCACTTGCTGCCGGCGGTGCAGCATGCGACCTGGCTGCAGTTGCAGCAACAAGCAAGGGCCCCAAAGCGGTTGCATCAGCATGTGGGAGTGTGGATGGGGAGCAGGAGGTGGTGCCCCCGTCCTGCAAGGCGCGTCAGCGCTGTGACAACGCAGGCAGCTGGGTCAGGGCCGGCAAGGCAGCAACACCACTGTCCTCCCCCACCACACGTGGGGTCAGGCGCGGGCCTAAGGCACGTGGCGGGAAGCAGGAGGCTGCTGGAGATGGCGGGGATGCCGGAGGCATGGACGATGCTGTGGCTGCACCAATGGAAGCTGCTGATGCAGGTGGTCATGGCAGGGGTGGATTGAAGGGCATGGCTGTTGAGCAGGGTTGTCAGGATGGGCACAGTGCTGAGGAGCAGCTGGTGGCAGCAGGTACAGGGCTTGGCGGTGGCAGCGCGCTGATTGACCAAGCCGAAGGCTGGTGCGGCCCACAGGAGGGCAGCACATCAACCTGCAGCACACCGCCCCCTCCCCTGCTGGACGACGATGAGCATGTGTGTGAGGCAGGTCCTCAGCAGGCAGACTACCCCCAAGACATGGAGATTGTAGACACAAAGCAGCTGCAGCTGGACCCGTTCCTGGCGGGCCCTGGGGTCAGGAGCACCCCGTCTCCAGGCGGTGTGCTGCGCAATGCGCACAGGGAATCATGGGAGGAGCCGGCATGCGCACACGGCTGGCTACAAGACTGGCAGGACCGCAAACGCGGGACGAAGGCAGTCGATGGGACTTCTGATTGGGGCATGGGGCACTGGAAGAAGGAGCGGGGCTGGTCCGATGCCAGTGTAGGGTGGTGCGGCAGCAGCAGGGGCCGCCCCCACACACCCCACTGCACAACGCAGTACAACCCAGAAATGTACCGAGACCCAGACGCGCCCTCCAAGCCCTGCAGCACAGCCAGCCGCTGGATGCAGCCTGGCAACTGGCAGCAGGGGGCTGGCACTGGGTGGAAAGCAGCATGGAGCGCGCGGCTGGGTGCAGGCACACCAGGCACCACGCAGCTGCCACCCGGTGGCTGGGGCCAGGCGCTGCTGCAGCTGCTGAGTGAGTCATCGCAGGCGGGAACGCAGCTGCGCAGCGTCACACTGCACCGCGCACCGGGCATCACGGAGCAGGCCATGTTCCGGCTGGCTGCACTGCCCAGCATGCGGCAGCTGGATGTCAGGTGAAAGGCAGTGTTGCGTCACGCCTTGTTTGCTCATATATCTCTGTGCAAGCATATCTTCAAACGTGTCATCAGCTCTTCACATGTTCTAGTCGTCTGGGCACAGCAATTTGACATGACAGCCCACAGCCCCACACACTTCCATGGTTGTTTACACATTTGTGTGGTGGTACTCAAGCAATATGCTTCCTTGTCTTCACAGCATCTGTCATGCGTTGCATGCTGATGCAGGTGGTGTGCTGGCCTCACTGAGGAGCGTGGTGCTGCATGCTGCGAGTCCATCGCACGCAGCATGAGCCACCTTCAGTCATGTGCATGCAAGGTGGTGTTTGTGCCTGATCCGCCCGTGAGCAGCTCTCTGGCTCCTCAGTGTCCAAGAGCAGTTGGAACACCGCTTTAGGTCATTGACCCTGCTAACCAAGCCGCTGCTCCAGCGCCTGCTTCACGGGCTCATAAATCATCCAGGACAGGGCAGAACCTGCAGTATCGTAGCAATGTGCATTCGGATTGGGTTTGTTTCATGCATAGCTAACAGGCAGGGCATGCACAAGGGGCTGTACCACAATGCGCACTGCATGGACTGTTGTAGTTTACCTGGGGCAAGTGTCATGATGCGTGCCAGTGCTCCTGTCATGAACACCTGTACAGGTATTGTAAGTTGATCGGATCATGCCCTAAGTCACGACCTGAGATCACAGTGATATGGGTAGACCACTACAGGTGATAGCAACTGCTGCGACAGTCGTGTTGGTGTTACGCATTCTGCAGCCACCTGCGCACCCTGGGGCCTTCCCGGTGCAGGGCTGTGCGCGCAACATCCAACACCGTCAGTTTGTCACCTCCACGGCTCATCACCTGTGCAGCATGACAGCGTCAGTCCCCGCAGGCGATTGAAAAGGCGGGAAAGTCCGTGGCCAAGGCAAGGCTAAGCCAGCATGAGGGCAAAGTGCACGAGGGCACAGTGTACATGACCTCCACTGTGCAGCTATGTACACCGCGCACTGTGACACACCTGCAGCCGTGTTTTGACCACGTCCATGGGGTGCGTGAGCAGGGCGGCAATGCTGGCTGAGCCTGCGGAGCACACCCCCAGCAACCAAGGGGGAGGAAGTGCTTCTGTGCTGACTCCGCTGGCCTCACTTTGCTGCGGCGTCCAAGATCCTGTCTTGTGGCTTCCTGGGGAGCTTGCCAAGCCATCCCTGCTGCAACCTGCCTCACCTGTTGTATGCACCTCAATGCCAGCTGCTGCTTGCTGACCAAAGGACTGGCTTGCTGCTGCACTTGCTGTCTGCGCTGTTTGTAAACGCTCTTGCTGGCTGTCATCACCCTTGTCTGTCATCCACTTGAGTGCTGCGCGCTTTGACTGTTCGTAGAGTGAGATATAAAGGATGCTCCACGGGATCCAAACTGCATTGGTGGCCTGCGACATGGATGTGGGATTGATAGCAGTCCCGGCATCTATGCCCATTTCTTCAGCAAGCAGCACACATCCAGCCAGCATTGAACTTTGCACTCACCCAGTAGCCTCTGAAGAGCCCCAGAAAGCCGGCCTCAGACACAAGCGACTGCAGGACATGCAGAGAGCCCCTGTAGTTGAAGCGGCCACCCATGATGCTTTGCACCTGCAAAACAACACGCGCACGCTATCGCATCGCAAGATGAGAGCCAGGTCGACAAAGCTCTTGCGCAGTGCATCATCATGCATCATGTGTGGTCAGGCACGTCACAGTCTTCTGTGTGCCCACCACACCTGCATGCGCTCTTTGATGATGTCAATTGGTGTGAACAGAAGCCCGCCGGTCAGCTGCGCCACCGCTCCCACCGCCATGTCCCCCACCATGCCAGATTCAGCTGCATGTACAGAAACATGTGTGAAGTCAGTTAGGCAGGGCACAGCGTTGACCATCTGCTGTATCTGCCACATAGTACATCTTGTCATTCTGATGAAGGATGCAACCCACTGTACAAGTGCATCATACGCACATGGAAACAGCGATCTGCCTAACTCGTAGCCACCAAAATACGCCATGTTTGCTGGCACATTGCCGACCTGGCAAGCACCAGCACAGCGTTCCTGAGTGGGACCCAATATGTGTGTGCTGATGCCACTATGATGGATCTCGGGGGGTGGGGTCGGGGGGCGGGCCTGATGAATTACCCCAAACAGCATGCAGCATCACTGGTTGCCCATTGCAACATGTGGCGTGAAGCAGCAAGCACTTACAGCCACTGCTGGAAAGCCCCTGTAGAAGCCCCGAAGACCCTCCCTGCGTGCAATCTGTGTTCAGATGCCCAATGTGAACACCTACATGTCTGCACTGGCAACAGCAATGCACAGTACGCCCTGCAGCTGGTCCCAATGGTTGTGCGCTTCCACACCTGAATGACAGCATCAAGTGTGTTGCGATAAGGCCGGTAGCTGCCAAGCTCTCCTTGAACCTGTAGCCTGGCTTTGACTGTTTCTCCTGGATCTGCATGCAGCAGCATGATTGCAATGGCTTGCATATATACGTGCATGCACAACATGGCCAACCCACCCACGTATGCATGCACAACATGGCCAACCCACCCACATATAATGAACCTTGAGCAGACTCCGGCAACGGGTGCAGCAATCATCGAAGCAAATGTGGCAGGGCCAGACGTAGATGCATCTTCCGACTCCATGGGCGTGCTGTGATTACTCTTGGAGAGATGGCAGCAGTCTGTGCCGGCAATACACAGTACAGCACCACTGATGATCATTGTATTATCGGCCTTATTGCCCATGAGCCGCTAGTTATCGACGTTTGAGCGAGTGTGCATCTCAGTTGGAGAGTTGCTCTTGGGAACATAGAACATCGATCAGAATGGCATCCAACCTCACAGATGAGGTCAAGGCAAAGCTTATTAAGCAAGTGAGTCGATGAGCGCGCTCCCTCAAAACCCCAGTCTGTTGACGGTGCCGCCGCGACCAGTCGCGATCGATAGCATACCCGCCCATGGCTGCGCTTTAAGGTTACATCACGTTCATAGCAGCACCCGTGATGCAGACGGCGGCAGCAACCCAGGAATGGTGTGCGTGCTGCGTTCCAGGTCGAGTTTTACTTCAGCGACAGCAACCTGCCTAAGGACCGCTTCTTGAAAAACAAGGTCGCAGAGGACCCTGAGGGCTGTGAGTGCGGGGCAGTGTTAAGGCTGCATGGGCGCAGCCTTGCATGATGTGCATGGCAGGCTCGTGCCTGTGACGATGACCAGGCAGCCTCTTCAAGGCACCACTGGGCTGCAGCATCCATGCAGACAGATACCAAGTGGGAGTCCTGACTTGGCCTGCTGCGGGCTTGCAGATGTGGACCTGAACATCATCATCGCTTTTGCACGCATGCGCGAGCATTTGAAGGTATGCCCAGTCATGAACCATGCTCTGTACAGGTTACACAGAGTTGCACTGAGTCAAGCACCTGGGTTATCACCATGATTTGACCAGTGGCCTGCTAGCATGTGCCGTGTCACACCACCCAGCACCTCGGGACACGTGTCTTGTCCACCGATGGTGTCTTGCCTGCTGCAGCTGACCAGCTCTGTACCAGCTGATGTGCCCGCTGACGTGGTGGCGGCAGTGGCAGACACGATCCGTGAACGCTCCACTGCTCTGGAGGTCAACACAGAGGGGAAGCGCATCCGCCGGAAGGCGGTGAGTACGGCAGAGCCACATCAGCTGCATGCAGTGTCAGCAGGGAGTTGGCAATGATAACGGAAGGGCATGGCAAACAGTGTCAGGTATTTGGGCCACAGTGCAAACGTGCGTGTAGCACCGAATATGGGAGGGCCGCGGGCTTCCAGCGGCATCAGTCACCAGCATTGCTGGGCGGTAACAGTTTGCATGGATGACCCGTTGCAGCCCCTCGCGAGTGAGGAGGTGGTGAGCGCGGAGGTCGACGCACGCAGCTTGTATGTGCGCCCCTTCCCTCTGGACACCAACATTGACAAGGTACTGGGGCTGTTCATGGCGTACATTGCTGGCCTGCTAGAGGCACCCTCAGGACACAATGGTCCTGCGATCGGTCCATGCACAAACTGGCATACTAAGGCTAAACAGCTGTCAGTGCAGTTGGTGACGTACCCATGGAGTACGCTGTACTTGAACACTTGTTGTCCATCCCCCTTGGCTCGCAGCTGTCCGACTTCTTTGGCACCGTGGGGAAGGTGAACGCGGTGCGCTTCCGCCGCCATCTGGGTTCCAAGCAGTTTAAGGGCTCGGTATTTGTCGAGTTTGCGGACGTGGAGATTGCCAAGAAGGTGGGGAAGGGCGTGTGTGTGGGGAGGGGCAGCTGAACGTGATGATGTGCCTGCAGGACTTGTCCAAGGAGCATGACAAGGGCTTGGGTGTTCCATGACAGGGTATGGGGTGTGTGAATGACTCCTGTGACAGTGTGTAGAGGCAGTAGCACATTAGGCTGAACAAGCAAGGAGGGCCAAACATGCATGACTGTGCAAGGGGCGCAATGCTGCCATGGACCCACTCCCTGCAGGTGCTGGGTGAGAAGCTGGAGTATGCAGGTGCCCCCCTGCACATGGAGATGAAGGTGGACTACATCACGCGCAAGAAGGAGGAGCGCAAGGCGCGCTCAGCTGCTGCACGAGTGCGTGGGTGGTGGAGGTGTGGGCAGGCTGCACAGGAGTGTCGTGCGTTTTGGGTGATGAGGTGCTGTAACTGATGCCATGCGTGCTCAGGTGCATGGCTTGACTATCTCAACCACGCTCCCATAGCACTGATGGCTGTGTCGTTGGCTTTGACTGCAGCACGCAGACGATGACGACGGCTCCAACGCCGAGCTGTCGGACGGTGTGGGTGGCAAGGCGGGCGGTGATGTCGTGTCAGGACGCAAGGAGCAGGCGGAGGTGTGCATGGGTGCTGGGGTGTTCATCATCCGCCGCACCTTGCAACTGCGGATGCTAGCATGTTGCGTGGCTGCACTCGATTCAGTTTCTTGCTTGCTGTTCCCTCATGCGGCAACAGGCCGCAGCATAACCTACTGATGCAGTTTTCAAAGCGTGGACATTGAAGTGCTGGCCACGCCGCATGTGTTACAACCACAGGCCGCCTCATCCAAGGAGGCTGCAGTGAAACCTGCTGCAGCGGACGCGCCTGCCACGCGTGCCAAGCGTGCACGCGAGGAGGGTGAGGAGGGCAGTGCCAAGAAGGAGGCCAAGAAGGCGAAAGAGGATGCGGAGGATGGGGAGGGCGATGGTGAGGACGAGGGTGAGGAGGGTGAGGGTGAGGAGGACGAGGCCATGGAGGAGGATGTGGAGGAGGGCAAGGCGGCTGCAGAGCCCAGGTTCACTGCAGGTGCGCTTGCATGGCTAGGCAATGCACTCATGCACTCCCGGGAGCCTTCACTCTTGTGTTCTTGTTTTCTCGATGCAGTTTCATGCCTGGCCTGGTTACATGGTGGCACTGTTACACTGACAGTCTGTGGAGGCTGTGTGGTGTTTCGGATATGGCATCATCATTTATCATCTGACAATCAGTCCCATGATTGCAACAATTTGTGCGGCACATGCCCTTGTTCATCTGCTGTTAGGCTGCTTGCTGCACTTCACGCTGGACGGCGAAGTTCCTGAGTCGCTGGGCCCCCGGGTCATCGGAGACGCCTTTGGCGGCAAGGACAAGTGCAAGTATGTGGAGCTGAACGAGGTGCGTGACCAGGGAATGCCAGTCATCAGCTGGTCTCTGGTTGGCTTGATCCCAATCAAGCCAGCCTCAGCACAGTGTGCACCCTGCCGTGCAGCATCAGATTGACAACCGTGGGCTGCTTTCGTGCGCTGACCCCGTTTCCTTTCTGTCCACAGGACAAAAAGAGTGGCTTCCTTCGCTTCGGCACGCCTGAGCTGGCCACAGCCGCTTTGGCCGAGTTTGAGGCCAAGGCCGAGGCGGATCGCACGATCGCCACATTTGCTGCACAGCTGCGCAAGGTGGAGGGCGAGGAAGAGGTGGACTACTACAAACGCCTCCAAGCCAACAAGGGCTCAGGGGGGGGCCGCGGGGGCCGCGGCGGCAGGGGTGGGCGTGGCGGCCGTGGTGGCAGGGNNGTGGCGGGCGCGGTGGCCGTGGCGGTCGGGGTGGGCGAGGTGCACGTGGGCGTGGCCGCGGCAGGCACTGACAATGCTGTGCTTGGGTCCACTCAACCACTACGGGCGGTGCATGTCCGCGCTTCAGTTTCGAGCATGTTTAGCAGGGAGCCAACCTTGAATGCCTCATGTTGGGGTCCAAAGAAAGCATGATATTCCAGCGGGTCTGGGCTGGGGCTCAAAGATGGCTACAAGTAAGCTGTACCTCTGTGCTGCATCTCATCTAACACAGCAGAACACCATGCAGCGCACAAGCGTGACAGCCCCCGTGAGGGCAGCATGGTGGGTTTAGGGAAGCACAACCAGTTTCTGTGCTCGTGCTTGTGGGTTTACCTCGTGTCATCTCTAAAGGTTAGCAATTGTTGTTTGCGTCATCTTGACCGATCTCCTCGCTGAAGCTCGCGTTCAAGTATCGTTTGAGCCTGATATACATTTGGCTTTGAACATTCAAAATCAGGTGGTGGAGCTGCTTCTTCAAAACCAGGGGGAAGGCAGCTTACCAAAATGAACCCCGAGTAGTAAGTACAGCACTGCCTGAGCTTTGATGCCTGGTGCTCGCACTTGCGCTGACTGGCATTTTCTCTCCCATGGGCGATGCCTGGCTACGCAGCGACTACCTGTTCAAGGTGAGCGTCGTCAGGGTTGTGGGTGCACGATCCTGTTTTGCACTGTCGCCAGTTTACAGTATTATCCACGCATTGTTATGGCCAGGGTCCTTCACCGTGCCGCTACACGTGTGTGCCCTCGCAGCTTCTGCTGATTGGAGACTCAGGTGTCGGCAAGTCATGCTTGCTGCTGCGTTTCGCGGTGAGTGCATACAGCCTGCGCTGGCTCTGGATCCTACCAGCTTCTTGAGCTCCACTGCTGATCTAGGTCTGCTGCGCTGACTGGCAATGCAGGATGATACCTACACCGAGAGCTACATCAGCACTATCGGCGTGGACTTCGTGAGTTCATCCGGGGTTTGAGGGGCCTGCATGTGCATGGACCTACAAAGCCATTCGCATGGCCATTCGGCATGGGCTTGAGAACTTACTGTTGCCGCCGTCCCCTCATTTTGTGCGCCACAGAAAATCCGCACTGTCGAGCTGGACGGCAAGGTTATCAAGCTCCAGATTGTAAGTCGAGTATGACGGTTTACTGTGTCCTTTCAGATCACCATGAGGTGTGCGGGATTGAACCTTCATTGCACCTGCACGCCTGCAGTGGGATACTGCTGGCCAGGAGCGCTTCAGGACAATCACAAGCAGCTACTACCGTGGCGCGCACGGCATCATTGTGAGTTCGGCAGTGCGGGCGGTTGCAGGACAGTGTTCGGGGTTGTGGCTGATGCTGCCAGTGGGCCAGCGGTCTCGCTGTTGGTGCTACTGTGTGGATGGATGAATGTGCAGGCCAGGCTGGGCCAGCACTGCCTTACCGCGTGTGAGTGAATGAATGCCGCATTGGCCGCCTCATGTGTGACTTGCTGTCCAGGTGGTGTATGATGTGACAGACCAGGAGTCCTTCAACAACGTGAAGCAGTGGCTCAATGAGATTGACCGGTATGCAAATGAAAACGTGAACAAGCTGCTGGTGGGCAACAAGAGTGATCTGACAAGCAAGAAAGTTGTGGACTACCAGACTGCAAAGGTATGTCCAGATTGACTGGTACCAGACTGCAGTTAGTTGTGCCTGGCTGCATGGCAGCGGGAGCCCTTTCTGCACAGTGGTGTACGTGGGTATGGCACGCATACAGCACTGCACATGCTCGCACAAGTCCTGACTAGCAGGTGCTGAAGTGCTTGCCAGCTTGCTATATCTCAATATATGAGGCTGTGGCCCAAAGGACGAATCATGATGTGTATGGCCTGCAGGCATTCGCAGACGAGATCGGCATCCCTTTCCTGGAGACATCTGCGAAGAACGCGACGAATGTGGAGCAGGCGTTCATGACCATGGCAGCAGAGATCAAGAACAGGATGGCCAGCCAGCCCATGCCCCCCCGGCCAGGCGGTGCTGGCACCATCCGCCCTGGGGAGGGCAAGCCTCTACCCAACAAATCTGGCTGCTGCTGAGTGAACCAGCCATGTGGGCGGCACATGAGGGGCAGCGATAAGCATGCCCACCAACAGTCAGCGTCATGCAAGGGGCTGTGGCCACTGCCGTATAGGGCCAATGGTCATGGGCTGGTGCCTGCTTCAACATGTACTTTCAGTATTCCAGAGCACACCGAGAGGATCTCGTGCTCATGCAGTTCTTGCAGCAGCTTTTTTGGGTGTTCAGTCACTGATGCGACATATATGGACTGAAGAGGTGGCGTGCTAGACGCAACTGGAGTCGCAAAGATGTGCAGGTGTGCAAGACGCGCCAAGGGGCTGGGGATGCTGCAGAGGGTGTGCAGCGGTCAGCGCATGCATCCCATGTGCTTGTGTGCTGTGAGGGGGAATTCAATAGTTCCATTGTTTGGTGCATGGCGCTGACTGCCCAGCCATCACTGCAATTTACTGCGTGCTGTTCCGTGAGTGAGAGCTTTGTAAATTTTTTACAGTGCTTCAGTTCATTCACATTTAATGAACCTCCTTGTTGAACCGCTTTCCAACTTCGCCTGGGCCACCTCCATGGTGCTTCTGACCGTACAGCGCACATCTAGCTCCTCATGCATGCGACGGTACCCCCACCCTCATCCTTGCCCACAGCCTGCTGCAATGCGGTGTGCGCATTAGTGCATCCAGTGCCATGTCCCACACCATCTAAGCCAGCTGTACTTGGTGCAGGCTGCAGCACAGGCACCAGCAAACCGGTGGTCGGCAGACTGCTGTTTGCCTGAATGTTCAGCGCTAGTGGCGTTGCCCATGCCACTGGCATCTGGCCTGTGGAGCATACTGCCGCTGGGTTGCTTGGAACGCGTGCAAACTGGTGCAGCAGGCCAGGATGTGTGAGGTTGCCTTGCTGTGCAGATTGTGCCAGTACTGTAGGCATGCCGGCAGCAGGCGCCTGCTTGAAGTCTGCTGAAGACATGCTGGGAGGATTCAGAGGGCAAGGCTGCGGTGTAGTCAAACCGCTGCCAAGGTTGCTGCCACCCTTGTTTGGCGCACTACTACACACGTGAGGAGAGCTGCATGGTTGCATGGTGCCAACGACTGCAGGCAGCTGCAGGATGCTCGACTGGCTGCCAGCATAATGCTTAGGCACTGGTGGTTGGTCCAGCCCCCTGCATGGAGATTGGACGTGCTGCTGCTGCCGTGCACGCAGGACCAGTGCTTCCAGGCCTGCGGCCAGAAGATAATGCACATGCACACATGCAGTTGAAGACTTCAGTAGGACGGAGAAGGGCACAGCCAGCAAAATTACATTCTGGATGGTGAAGTGCATATCAAGCACCTGGAGCTACAAGACAGGTGGGCTGCAGGTTGTATTACCACTACTAACGCCCACCTCCGACTGCCCCCTTCTCCGCTGTACTCAGATTGGTCAGCTGTGCACTTGGCAGCACTTGGGAAGGTGAGCCTGAAGCAGCACAGCATGCAACGCTAGAACCAGCGGCAGGAATTCCCAACACTGCTGCCCGCTGCACACCCTCAGAATCAGCACCAACAAGCACAGTGTCTGCGTGCCGTTGGTGGGAAGGCAGGGCTCCCAGGGTCACCCCATCATCAGGAGCAGCTCCCTGGCGCACTGATGCAGGCGGTGCAGCATCCGGGCACAGGTAGTAGCAAGAGCGCAGACGGCGGGAGGGACGCATGATGACTGACAGATCTGGGCTGCTGTCTGAGTTGTACAGGGTGGGTGGGCAGTGTGCGCTGTGCATGTTGCCACCCTGCGCTGCAGAGCCGGCCACACAGCCAACACCTGCTGTTGCGGGTGCAGCGGCGCGACCTCCATCTGTGCCCGCAGCACCTGCCGCTGCGGTTTCAGGCCTGGCACGCCTGGAAGGCTTGCACAGCTCTTGCACTGCAAAACCCAAGCCAGGCTGATTGTCTGCCGGCCGCACACCTTCCAGCGCGCCATGGTCCTGCTGTGTGTGGGGCTGTTGCGCTGGTGGGTGGGGCATGGGATCAGAGGGAGACCCTGAGTTGGTGCTGGCCCTGCGGCTGCCTGCAAAGCCTTTGTGGCCCTGGCAGAACCCTGGATGGCCTTGCAGCTTGGAGCACCCTGGTGTCCGGCTGCAGCGGCCGTTGAAGGCCACAGGCGCAGGGGCCACAGGTGCAGTGCATGACCGGTGTACAGGCAGTGCAAGTGCCTGCACCTTGTGGGAAGCTGGAGGCATTGGAGGTTCGGACACTAGCACATGGCTGGCAAGACGTTGCTGAGCTGGAGTTGTGGCATGCAGCGCTGTGATGGGCAGTGCCAGCAGGTCATGGCACAGGGCAGTCAAGAGAGCAGTGGGTGGGGCGGGAATGATCCGACCCAGTGACTGTGAGGTGCATGCTTCTGCATCAGCCGCGGCAGCTGCTTCGTTTGGTGTGCAGGCTGAAAGGGTGCACTCCCCTGCCAGTGGCAAAGAAACAGTGGCGGCAGCAGCAGCAGGCTCGTGGGCTCCAGGTCCAGCAGCTGTGACATGTGGGGCTGCAGCATAGGGTGGAGGGGTATGCTGTGCTCTTGACCGTGTGTGGCAGGATGGCAAGGCAGCTGGTCGGCTGGCTGCTGTAACCTTTCCACCTGTGTACTTCTTGCCTGCCTGCTTCTTGTGCACACCCACCCTCAGAGAAGGTGGCACGCCTGCTGCTCCTGTACTGTGCACCAGCTCCACTGCCAGAGTGTCCCCTGGCCTTGCTGCCAGATGGGTGAGCATGCGCCTGGTGTTCTCCAGTACAAATGTGGTGCCAGCATTGGCAGAGCCAGTGGCTGCACCTGCAGTTACATGGCCAGTTATGAGCTTGAACAGAGTCGCATGCGGTGTCAAGTATCCGCTTCTTCTGTGCTGCTGGCTGAGAAAAGGGACGTTGCTCCTGGCAAGTGAACAAAGGACATGTCAAAGCAGCGCACCTGACCACGCGTTGATGCTGATATCCCACACGTGCCCCTCTTTATCAGCCATGTGAAGGAGCACAGGCTGGCAAGAGCCTTGGAGCAGGCTGTTCCACGTGCGCTCTGCTGCCTCGGCCGCCTGACCTGTGCCTGCCATGATCAGCTGTGAGTAGCATTGCTCCACCTGTGAACCAAGAACAGACGCATGCGCATGTGCTGCTTCATGTTGTGCATCCCATACCCACAACAATTGCAGGAGTTGCACATGCGGAGCACCATGCAGTGGTCGCACCCATGTTCTAGCAGCTAGCAGACATGGTGCACATGGTGCGCACATTCCTGGCCCACGCACCTGTGCACGAGGCAGGATCACTCGCCCATTCGTGTACGTGCTGCAGTTGATATCGCTGTTCACAATCACCTGCACCCAAGGTTAGCTTGACTCAGATCAGCCGGGTGGAAAAGCTGTCACTTCATGATCATGGGCCAGGTTAGAGCATGGGACAACACCGATGCCCTTGTTTGCTGACCTTTGTGAGCAGGCACGTGGCCCCTTCATCAGGAGCGTTCCAGGCAGGTGTGTGCTGCCCCTCAGCCCCTTCCTCCAATGCAAGGGCACAAGGCCTGAAGGGCGGTGGTTGCCCTGTCTGCCCCTTCATTGTGCTGAGGGTGCTCCTCTGATCAGAGCTGTGTTGCAGCAGGTGAGGGCGGCCAGCAGCACATGTAGCAGCTGTCGCTAGGGCGGCTGTTGCACAAGGGCTCAGCCCATTGTAAACTGTTAACTCTATTACATCAGGGAAGAATATCAATGCACATGGACTCGGACACAAAATACAGCTCTCAATGGTGTGTGACTGACCCTTTGCGGGGGGCTCAAGTGTAATAAGCATTCCAGCTGCCCATTACGATGTTAACTGATATACTTTCAACAGCTGGCTCACTCAGGCATGTTATCTGCACCCTCAGTGGCTGCGTCATCCACAGCAGGGGCAGTGGCAATGCCTGTGAGGTCGATCTCTGCAACCTCCATTGCATCCCGCACCCACTTGGGCACATCCCCTGCAGGGTACATGTCTTTAAGGAAGTTCCGCACAAACTCAGGGAATCGCTGCTCCTGTAGGTCACAGTGTGGGGGCACAACAGCAGCAAAAGTGAGCTGCACTACTACACCAGGTGCACGCCAGCAAGCAAGCTGGTATGCCTATGACCTTCAACTTGACCTGATCTGTGGTGACGCAGTTGTGCCCGCCAACATGTCCTCATGGCGACCGTTCATCCCCATGTCAAAGTACATGCCTACGGTCCCGGACAGCCTGCCACTCACCATGATGGCCTGGCGCATGCGGCGCGTCAGGTTTTGCATGTACGCCACATTGTGGTATGTGACGAGCATCGAGGCCGATGGAATGCCCTTGGTGACCACGTTGTGCAGATACGCCCGTGTGTACTTTTTGCATACCATGCAGCTGCAGGTCTCGTCAATGGGCCTGCACATCAAAGCCAAAGCCATCAGAACATCAGTAACAACCTAGACAAAGCAATGCCTTGCAGACTCACAACACGCAGAAGGATGCTGGCAACCAGGACACAAGAACAAGGAGCACGCACATCACCAGCACCTACGTGAAGTCGCGTGCGTGGCAGGCGTTCTTCAACTTGAGCACACCAGAGGGCACCAACGCCACGCCAAATCGTGCTGTGCGTGTAGGGTACACACTGCGTCGCACATGCAACAGGTACACTTCAGTTGGCACGCCCCAGCTGTGGCCTTAGCTGTCAGCGGCTGGCGGGGTGAGTTGATAGCTGCAGCTGTACAGCTCACCTGTCATACATGTCAGCACCCAGCGCACTGCACACCACCACATCCAGCGGGTATCCAATGCCCATGACGTAGCGCGGCTTGCCAGGGGGGAGCACTGCAGGTCCAGAAGGCCCAACAAATGGCTCATCATATTGCTGAGTGGCGTGCTCCAGAGAGCGGGCTAAGGAATGAGAGGCATGGAGTGAGCACTTTATGATTCCTGTAATCACCGCTGCTCAAGACATGCAAGCACTGGCCACCTTTGGCACTTACATTCAGCGCCCAGTGCCACCATGCGCCAGAAATCGTCCTTGGACTCGCCGCCTGCTAGCCCACCAATTGCGTACCCGGGCAGGTTGCGCTCGGACAGCTGTGCTGCGCTGATGCGGCGCAGGTGCGGGTCCAGGCCACCTTGCACAATGCCAAACAGGTTCTGCTCCGTGGGCCGGCTGTGTGCCTTGATGCACCGATCAATCCAACGCGTTGTGCGATACGTGGCCTCCTCAAACCGCTTCGGGTCCTTGGCTGTGGCTGGCACCACATCGTCCAGCGCCATGATGATATCAGCACCTGCAGCCAGGTGATGGTGAAGCCATGGCCATAGTGTTGAAGAGGTCACCGAACAGGGCAAGCTGTTGCACCAAGATGGATGCTATCCAGCTGTAATGGATGCTGCACAGCGTCATGCAACAGCAAAGTCCGACCCACCCAGCCTGTTCTGGATCGAAATAGACTCTTCAGGTGTCAGCAGCATCTGGGACCCGTCTGTAGGTGACTGGAACGTCACACCCTCCTCTGTGATCTCAGCCAAGTGCAGTAGTGACACCATCTGCAGCATCAACAGTTCAACACACATGCAGCCTGCATGAGCTCAGCAACCAGCGGCAGGCCCAAGCCACAGATCTGTGCTCATCTGCTGATGTAGCTGGCTGCAGCCTTTGCAGAGATAAAGCGCCTTGCAAGCCTGAACAGCACCCACCTGAAAGCCCCCCGAGTCTGTCAGCATACCGCGTGGCCATGACACAAAGTTGTGCAGCCCACCCATCTCTGCAACCTGCATCAGTTGAGGGGCTGTACACAAATAAACTCATGTTCTGCAGCCATCGTAGCCAGAATCAGATCATCATGGCTGATCAAGGCAGCCACATCAGAGGTTGTGCATCATGGGTGGCCCAGCACCCACCAGATCACTGCCTGGCCTGTTTTGTAAGTGGTAGGTGTTACCAAGGATGACGTGGCAATCAAGCTCCTCCAGCTGCTCAGGGGTCAACCCCTTGACTGACCCTGTTGTGAGCACAGTCACCACCATACCAAGTGTTTGCATCTGTTCTGAAGACAGGCAGATGCTTCCAAGCTGGCACATCCCAGCCCGTTCGATAACTACCCCCTTCCTGGGGCAACGAGCCTAGCATTTGACCCCACGGTCTGGAGAAGGACGCAAGGGCCAATCACCAGTATGCGGCACTGCAACAGCTGTGGCCATCAATACACAGGCGGTGCGCACCTTGTGTGCCGACCGGCATGAACATGGGAGTTTGAGCTGTGTAGTGTGGCAGAGTCATGCGGGAGGCACGTGCACGACCTTGAACAGCCAGCACCTGCATCATCAATGTCGTCATGCTATGAGGGAGCACTGCGCATGTGTGTCGCGTTGCTGCATGCATGAGGTGCGCAACCTGAATCAGTGATAGTGCCTTCCTTTCTGCATGTCTTACCTCAAATCTCAATGCCGGGGACACCGACGACGGCAGTGGTCCGGCCTGCCCAGGCTCTGCCATTACTCCAACGCAAGATACCCTCACTGAAGTTCGGCTTTGTGACAGTTTAAGGGCGTGCATGTGGAGTTCAAGCAGCGCAACTACGCTGCAACAAGACGTTGCTCGCGCCCCTCCATCACCATCATATGCTTAAAGCAACTGACCAATATATCGACAACGCCGATCCCTTTGATCCAGCTGCAAGATTGTTCACCGTACTGCTTTTGTGTACTGTGCGGCGGCGATGTAGCCGTAACGTTAGTAATAAATTGTTTGCATCGCCAAGCAAGGCTGGCAAGTGATAGGGCAAGTGGCTACTGGGTGTGACTCGCTGAGCTATGATGCTGTACCCGGCTTGTGAATTGCATGTTGAGGTCTATAGCAGGCGTAGGTTTCGGTAGATTGACCCGTAATAGACGACCAGTCGCTGTCATGGCAGACGCCAGCAAGCCAGAGCCTGGGATTGCAGTGAAGGTGTGTTATGTATGTCTCAATTTATTTTCATGTTCTGCAGCAATGCACCTCGGCGACGGCTTGCTTCGGCGCAGGGTATGAGCGGGCAATGGTTCACAGAGCTGAGCACTATGTGGCCAGGGATGGGGCTGTCATTGAAGGTGAAGGAGGTACTGTTTCAGGGCAAGTCCGATTTTCAGGTCAGTAGGGTTCCAGAAAGATGGAGCCATGCATACACCATATTCTGCACGCATGGCTGCTGCAAGCCATGACCAACCCACAATTTAACGCACGCCGTCATTGTCCTGTCAGCTGGCGCACACCACCATGTGCTGCTGTGTGCAGCATACAAATGTACATCCGCCACATGCTCAGCTGCAGTTCAACTTCAGTGTTATCACATGACCATTGTCTGAGAACATCCGGCATGATTGCTGACAGCATCATGCATTCTGATGTGTCTGTGCAGGATGTGTGCGTTTTTGAGTCAGAAAGCTTTGGAACAGTGCTGGTGCTTGATGGTGGGTGGTGATGAACTGCATCGCATGCCAGCAAGAGACAACAGGGTTGGCAGGGTTGGCAGGGTTGAGGGTTGCCAATGAAACGGATCGTGCATGGCTCTTGTTGACGGAGGCCGGCGAACTTGATGTCAACTGTGCGCTTGCAGGTGTCATCCAAGCCACAGATCGGGACGAGTTCTCGTACCAGGAGATGATAGCACACTTGCCACTTTGTGCACTTGAGGTGCGTACCGCAAACAGCAGATCCCATTTGCGTTGCCACTTCTGTTGTTGGACGTGCACGCAACACACTGTGGCATATGCCATGCCATTGGATACATCATACTGTTCATCATAAGGCACCATGTCCATGTGCGTTGCCTTTCCATCTGCTTGCAGCGTCCTGCCAAGAAGGTGCTGGTGGTAGGTGGTGGAGATGGCGGTGTGCTCCGTGAGCTGGCACGCCACAGCAGCCTGGAGGAGATCCACATCGCAGAGATTGACGGGTGGGTGCACCAGCAGGTCCTGGTGTCCAGCCTCATGTGGGGTGGTCAAACTTGGCAACCCAGCTGCAGAGCAACTCCAATCTGGGCATCAGCATGCTCGATCAGCATGTGATATGTTGCCCTTGCAGTGATGCACTCACAGTTGAAGGTGCCACGCTGTGGAGCCCTATGAATCGTGTGCGACATCTCACTTGCTTGCAGCATGGTGCCGGAAACCGCCAAGAAGTACTTCCCTGACATGGCAGTGGGCTTCAACGACCCCCGCGTCAAGCTGCATATCTGCGATGGCATCAAGTTCGTGCAGGTGCGCATAGCGTATGCAGCAAATTGAGCGTCAACCAGACACAATGCTTCTGGTGTTCTGCACCCTGCTTTGCACAACATAAACAGGAGCCGCCCCTGACAAGGAACCCTGTGCCCGCCACTTTCGCTGCCGGTGCCCTGCTGCCACAGGACGCACCTGAGGGCGAGTACGACGCCATCATTGTGGACAGCTCCGACCCCGTGGGGCCTGCGGAGGTGCTGTTTGAGAAGGTGCGCGGGCATGTGGGCTTGCCAGGGGTGCAGTTTATGGCCAGCACATGCCAGATGCCGCACGTCACAGCATGTGATGCTTGTCTGCGGTGTGCATGCGGCATGTAGGGCTCTGCAGAACAGTACCTGTGCCCTTCTGGTGGGTTAGCACAGCATGAATGTGTGGCTGCATCATACCCCCTCACGTGTTTGCGGTCACATTTGCTGGCGGCTTGCAGCCGTTCTTCGAGGCGCTGCACCGCGCGGTCGCACCTGGCGGCATCGTGTGCACACAAGCCGAGAGCCTGTGGCTGCACCTGGACATCATCAAAGCGCTCGCGGCCATGTGCAAGGACGTGTTTGCAGGGGGCAGCGTGTCATATGCCTATACCACCATTCCTACGTACCCCAGGTGAGGCGACCCTGCCAGTCTAGCATCAGCTGCATACGAGCTGGGCGCCATGTTGGCAAGGAACCATCTAAATGGTTGGGGGTCAAGTCCTCATTTGTGCACAGCACATGCTATGGGTGTAAGGCTGTCGATGGAAGCCTTTGAAGGCCTGTGCAATGCCTGATGTTGACCAGTGCGGGATGTGTGATGCTCATCCTACCCTCCTGCATTTGTGTCTGCGTGCAGCGGCCAGATCGGCATGATGCTGTGCAGCAAGGCCAAGGGGCCAGGACAAGACCCGCTGGACCCCCGCCAGCCCCGCCAGCCGCCACCCCCTGCTGTGCCCAAGCTCAACATAGGCGAGCTGCGGTATGTGGGTGCGCGGCATGGGACTCTAGGAAGTGTTGTGCATTAGCCCCTCTGCCTTCCAAATGACGGCTGCACAAGTCTGTTGCCATCAATGAGAAGCTCGAGAGGTAGCACCTGCCCACGCTCATGATGTCGACATCGTATCATGTCTGCGCTTGTGTCCTGCAGGTACTACTCCCACCAGGTACATGGTCCCGCGTTTGCCCTTCCCAAGTTTGCTGCTGACGCTCTGGCGGGCTCCTTGACCTTCCAGTCATAGACCAAACATACATTCACGGGACAGTGGCTGAGGTAGCATGTCACAACAGGCATGTACACTGGCAGTCTGCGGTAGGCACGGTAGCTGAATCAGCAGAGTGCACAGTTGTTTGTTCATGCATGATCGTTGAAGCTGAGATGGCGTTGTTTCGATTTTGGGATGCATTCGGACCATCATCTGAGACATGGTGAGCTGGAGCTCACATCATGATGCTGGGCTCAAACAGTGGGGTTTGGGTGCAGGTTCATTTCAAAGTCTGGCCAGTTGCTGAAAGGATGCAGCTGCAAGGGAGCACAACCCTTGGCAGGAGCTGAATGCTGTGGCGCGGGGGCTAATGGCAAACTGCAGCAGGTCTTGCCAACTCAGGGGGATGTGCTGTGTGTACCAATTGGGTGCACCAGTTATTACAGAGAGATTTTTTGAGTGACAATAATCGAATTGTTTGTGAGCTTAGCAATGTTGGAGCAGGAAGCAATGAACATCGTAACATCATTTAAACAATCAGTGCGCATTGCGTTCATTCAGCAACCCATTGAGCTTCACTCGCAACGGCCTCGCCACCTGCCAGTTCAGCATGCCTCAACTTTTGGTTGTTTGGGGGCAGATGCACCGCACCCAGCACGTTCATGGACATCCAGCACTGATGCCACCTCTCACACTAGCCTGTGTGCCAGAGTGGAAGCGCTGAACGTGGAAGCAACAGACACCTCACCAGTGGCGTGCAATCGTCTCAGCTGCAGCACGCATTATGTCGCGTGTGCTCCGCTGCTGTCCACGCCTGCTGTCTGGCCCAGGGCTGTTGCGCATGCGTGGTGAGGGCTTCCCTCCTGCCCTGCCATCCGATGACAGTCGCGAGGGTCCATGAGGGCTGTTGGCGTGGCCGCCGTGCACAGCATCCCGCTCCTGTGCTGGCTTAGGCACTGTGCCGCGCGTCACGCTGCCAGCTGCCAGCATGCGCTGTGCCGGTTGTTCAGGCTGCTGCTTGTGTGCCACCCGGTCATCACCACGCCCCGGGCGCACGCCACCCCTGTGTGGGCTGATGTCCTCCTCCACCACCTGCACTGCCTGGTACATGCGTGGGCGCTGCCGCCTGCCGTGTGGCGTGTTGGCACCAGGTGACGCAGGTGTGGACCACCCCGAGCACACGGATGACTCGGAGGCCAGCTCAAGCTGGTGCTGTGAAGGGGAAAGCTGGTTGGAGTGCTGGCGGGGCAGGACCCCTGATTGCCTGCTGGGCAGCGGTGCAGACGCCTGGCGTGTAGGGGAGGCGTGAGCAGGCCCATGCAATGAAGCATGGCTGCTGCGGTGCGGCAGCGTGCTGCTGTTGGGGTTTCCCCGATGCATTGAAGTGCTGGGACTGGCAGCAGCAGTACTGGGTGCATGGGTAACTGGCACCTGGTCCAGCTGTTGTAGCTGTGCAACAGACGGTGCGGATGGCGCCTGGCGCAGGCTGCTGTTTGACGGCGCAGCAGTGACCACACCATGCACACTGGAGGGACTGGACGGCTGTGACTGTTGCCAGGGCGACAAGTGTTTGTGTGGCTCCAATTCAGCTGATGATGGTGCAGCTGGTGGCGCTAATGCTGGTGCTGTTTCAGCAACAGAGCTGTGTGTGTGCTCTGGTGCTGGCAGTGCTTCTGGCTTAGGAGAGGGTGCAGCAGCTTCCACAGGCTGACGTGCATAAGATGCAGCCTGCTGGGATGCCAGGTGGCTGGTTCCTGTCGTTGTAGAGGTGCTGCTCCCGCCCTTCCGCGCCTGATCATTCAGCGCTGCTGCCATCGCCTGTGCAGCTATTGCAGCGCCCTCCATGCGCTGCTGCACTGCCAGCTGCTGCATGGCCTCAGCCACCTGGCGCGCCACCTGCTCTGCAAGCCGCACATCAACCACTGATTGTGTCGCAGACTGGGCAGCTGAGCCCCACGTGGACGGCATGTCAGTGGATGCCAGCACACTGCTCGCACCGCCGTCCTCCGAGCCCTCTACGCGCCGAGCATCCACATGTTTGCCGCTTTGGCTTGCGCGTGTGTGCTGTTGGCTGCCGCTGCTGCAAGCACGCTGCAGCGCCTGCGAGGTGCATGGGTGCGCAGGGGGCCGTGACAGTGTCTGCCCGCGTGCTGAGCCATGCGCCCCAGGCCCCGGAGGGGCAGCACTCATTGCAGGAGATGGTGCAGCGGGAGGTGGCAGGCCCGGCTCACTGCGGGATGGTCCGCGCGCACGCACAGCCGAGGGCTGCTGTGCCTCAGTGGCATGTGTCTCACTGTGGCGTTGCAGGCCTGGCACCCGCAGTGCAACCGCACCGCCAGCATACAAGGGATTGCTGAAAAGATCCACTGTCGATTGACGCACGGATTGCTGTTGCTTTGAAGGAACTGGTGCTGGCTGCGCTAATGGTACAAGCACTGCAAGAGCATCGATGGGGATGGCTGATGTACGCTGCTGGGGCAGTCCATCAGAAGGTGCACGGTACGGCGCAGCTGGTGCAGCTGGCTTGAGGGGGGTGGGCTTTGCAAAGAAGTCGGCCAGTGTCGAGTCTAGAACCACCACGTGCGCGGTCGCACTAGCTGCCTGCACTGCCTTCTTGGTGGGAGTCAGCTGTTCCATGTGCCTGCTCAGTGGCCCCACAGCCACCATTGCAGCATGGCCTTGGCCTTGGCCTGCTGCCAAGGCACCCTTGTCAGCCGCATGGGTGCAGCGGTAGTGCTCAATTGGGGACCGCGGTGCCTCCCATGCCCGTGGCTGTGCAAGGGGGTTCCTGAAGCCCAAGTCAGGCGCAGGTGACTGCCCCGCACTTGCCACCGGTTGCCAGAAGGGGCTGGTGGCAAAAGGCGTGCCGTCTGCAGCAGGGGTACGCAGCGCAGCAGGCATGCTTTCTGCACCCCATGACACATGCGCCACACGGGGAGGATCCAAACGGGAGGGGCTGAATACGTCCATGTCAGGGTGGGGCTGGGTGTGCACTAGCGGCACATCTACTGCTGGTGGGATGCTGAGCGCCAGGCCTGTGGGCATGTGATACAGAGTCAGTAGCATGCCAACAGGCCCATCTGCAGGGTTGCCGTTTTGTTTAGTCAACACAGCAACAACCGCGAAAGTGCTCACCTGGCATGTGCTGCTTGGCCCATGACTGAGGGATAGGTGGCGGCAGGGCGGGCTGTGGGTGGCTGAGCAACTGTACAAGTGTGTTGCGGAAAAGCTCAGGAGCCTGAAGTCCCACAATTTGCAGTGGCACACGCTTGTTGCGCAGGTGCAGGGACACCTGCGGGTCGCAGGCAGGGCACGAAAATCTCTATGAGCACCTGCATCAACCTTGGACACCACGCAGGCATGGCAAATTTCACGTCGCTCTCACCTTTGAGACACCACCAGGCATGGTGGATGTAGTTACATCTGTGATCGCGTGCACTGGGACTTCAATGGGTGTTGCTTTGGTGCTCTGCAGGTGGTCAGCAGCAACAGCATGCATGGCATAAGCCTGGGGACAAGGTTGTTGAAGCGATGCGGCCCGTACCTCCTGCAGCACCACTAACGGGTTCTCGCCGCCATTTACACCCAAGTAGACCCACAGGCTGTGCTCCCTGGCCTTCTTCAGGGCACTGGAGTACATAGCCTGAGGCCCCAGGCATGCATGCCACCACTTTGCCGTCACGAGCCGGGCATGAATTAACGCCTCAGCAAGAGCCTCTGCATCAAATAGGAACTGGACTTTGCTGTTTGAGTACATATTGTGCTGCTATAACTGCTTGTTTGGTTGTAGCACAGGTTTCAAAATTAGCACCAGAGCCAGAGATTTTACATCTCTTGATGCTGTTCAAGCGTAAGGTGGCACCGAGTCAACCATGTGCAGGAACGCCATGTAAGCCTCCGCGGCCAGCGCCATAGAGCCTGTAGATTCACCACATTCACGCTAAAGCTGCAGCTGTTCAAATTTACGTCGACCCATCACACCGCCCCACACCCATCAAAATTTGCAGCGAGGTCATGCTGGCGTCCTGAAAAACACGATGTACTGAGCTGCGGGTAACATCAGATAGGCTTGGTGTTGAACAACCACAGCAGCACTTGCAGGATGGCCCAGCACGCACCGCTGTCAGCAGAGGCGCAGAACGAATGTGACGTGCTGGTTAGTATTATGCTGCCAGGAAGTTGAGCGCAGATCCAGTTTCTGCACAACTCCTTGCATGATATGCGCACACACCCTACCCTGCCATGCAATCGCAGGTGAAAGTCATCTTCGTTGGGGCCGCAGCTGTGGCAAGTATTACCAGCCCCATGCATGCCGGCACCAGTCTATGCGCTAGCCACAGAGCGTGCTAGCCACCGACCTCAGTGGCATTGGGGCCTGAGGAATTGTTTCCTTGCGCATTGCATGTGCAACTGCAGGGCAAGAGCTGCTTGCTCAACCGGCTCATCTCAGACACTTTTGATCCAAGCCTGCCCGCCACAATTGGTGTGCATCCACACTGGTGCTGCAGTGCAGCTGAGCAAAAATGAGCATGCACATGACTGAACGTGCGTGACAATGTTTGATGCAGGCTGCGATTTCAAGTACAAGAAGTATCTTGTGGACAACAGATCAATAGGGGTGTCCCTGTACGATACAGCAGGTGCTGAGCGGTACGTGAGCATGATCCAGAGCCAGCATGGCATGTTCATGTGCGTGCTTTGTATTCATGCATGCATGCTGCGTTGTCCTGCCATATATATATAGCCCATATCATGTGACAACAGTTGGATCACAGGTTCGCAGCAGGCATGTAACAGCACTAGACATGCGCTCGTGTACCCGCTGCAAACATAGGTATGCTGCACTGACAGCCAGCTACTTCCGGGGTTCACACGGCATTGTCCTTGGTGCGTGGCCCTGTATGTAGCTGCATATGAAGTGGTCTCATTTTGAGGCTGTGGAGCAACACGTTGTGAATTGCGCTCAGCTTCAATGCTAGCCTCCAGACATCATGCTGTGATCGGCTCATATGCCACGCGCAGTGTTTGACGTGACGCGGCGACAGACGTTGTCCTCGCTGGAGCAGCACTGGCTGCCTGAGGTGGAGCGCTATTCCAACCTACCTGGTGCAGTCAAGATGCTCATTGGCAACAAGACTGATGTAAGTAGACTGATCACAGCCGCACTGTCACATGTTGAGCACATGACGTATCTCGCAAATGCTTTCATTTGCTGGTTGATTTTTGTGGAGAAGCATGCCTGAGGAGCACAATGTGTGGTATGCAGCTGGCGGGCCAGCGGCAGGTGACACCTGAGGAGGGGGCAGCATTTGCAAAGGCGCACGGTTGCATGTACTGTGGTAAGTTGCGGGTGGGCCAGAGCAGCTCAGGATGCGCTCGACACTGATGTTTACTGCCAGGTGATCCTAGGCAAGGGCTCATCACTGGAATGCTGTGTGTCGCTTCATGTTTGCTCTGCCTTCGCATACACTCAACAATTCGTTGAAATTGTCTATGGCGAGGGCAGATGTAGCCATGTTGTCCCAATCATATCCTATGCTTGGCTGGGTCCAACCCAGGTAGGATCCACGGCTGGTGCCTAGCACGCTCCAACCCTCACGTGCTAGCGCCTGCTCCTCCTAGGTGTTAGCATGAGCAGCCCAGGTCACACTCAGTGACTGTACCGCCTACTGCACCATGCAGCATTACTGCATTAGCATGCATCAGTGCACCTCACAGCCTGCAAACCATAACATCAGCCAGGTAACCTGTTAGTCCACACGATCCAACATCTCCGCTCCCAGTTAGCAGACACAATGCCAGCCACAGACAAGCTAAATGTTCAGTACGTGTTGGTCATGTTTCACCACTGGCCACCCCGATATCGCATGCAGAGACAAGTGCGGCACAGGCGAGTGACAGCGTGCACGATGCGCTGGTATGGGGCCTACTGGTCAACATTATCGACAACGAAGAGCTCCTGGCCTCCACGCGCCAACACAAGCAAGGGGTACAGGTCAGCGGCACATACAGCTATGCCGAGCTTAGCATCAGCTTGCCCGACATGCAGTCTCCCAGCAAGCTTGCATGCCCTGCCATACAACCTGCATGCAACATGCATTACAGTGCTTGCGCAACCCGCCCTTTGCATGCAGCTTGACAATAGGGGAGAGCAACACTTCCATCGTGCGGTATTGCCATGCTGTGGTTGACGCTATGACCACCAGTGACAGACAATGGCTCAATGTGATTGACAAGGGTTTTAATTCTTGCAGCATAGGTTGGATCTCAGCGCAGTGCATATTATAACTCGCGGGTCGTTTGACGATGGCCAGCAGCAGCAGGGTATGCAAATACTTTCTTCAAGGAACGTGCTAGTGAGTGTAAAACACGTGTTATATCTCTATCGGAGTCAGTGCGTCACCTGATCGTCGGTCGCGATCTTTCTCCATCGCGATGGTTGCAGCTATGGCGACCTCTGCCGGTTTTTGCACTCATTACCCCAGGACAGGTAACCAA
Organism: Haematococcus sp. NG2; assembly: GCA_004335575.1. Classification (NCBI taxonomy): domain Eukaryota; kingdom Viridiplantae; phylum Chlorophyta; class Chlorophyceae; order Chlamydomonadales; family Haematococcaceae; genus Haematococcus; species Haematococcus sp. NG2. The sequence goes on along the minus strand of QAXD01000042.1, from coordinate 69,706 downwards.
CGCGTGTCCTGTCCCTTGCCTGCATTTGTCGCAACCATGGCTGTCAGCATGCTGTGCCATGCTTTGTGGGTTTTCTTCCCAGCAACGCAGTTCAACATTCACACCTACAGTCCAAACTGCAGCTGCAGCACCACCTGCTCTTGCACAGGCACAGCAGCCGATGCATCCACCAATGTCAAAGCTGCGTGCAGATGCAGTACCCTTTGTGCCCCAGCAGCACCTAGTGCCAGTTCAGGTACCTGCCCAGTTGCCACACCTAGCTGCACAGCCCAACAAGCGTGCAGCTCCTGAGCCCACACAGCATGCTACGGCTGGTACAAGGCAGGGTGTGAAGCGCACCGCCAAGAAACAGCGCACCAAGCAAGCAGCTGCAGTAGCACGGCTTGCGGATGTGAACGAGAACTATGCTCCTGGCACATATAAGTGGCTGAAGCAGCCGGAGGAGCTGGAGCAGCTGCTGGCAGGGGACTTCTCCCATGTTACTGGCATCCACCTGGGGCGGTATGTGCGACAACACGTGAACATGAGCGTGATGCTGGCAAACCCCAACCTGCCGCCTTTGGCGGACGAGGGAGTAACAACAAGCAGGCCGATTGAAGCATGTGCCAAGAAAACGACTGCCAGCTCTCAGTCAACAGCTTTTGCCACGTATGCATGTACTGTCCCTTTATCAACTGATGCCATGAGCACCGCTTGCACACCTGCATAATGTGGCAGGGACTTTGATGTGAAAGACGCACACCTGCGCGCTATTGCGTCCAAGCTGGGCACCCAGCTCACCTGCATGGAGCTTGGGAACAGTGATACAGGGTGTGGCTCAAGCCTGACTGAGGTGAGGTGTTGGTGAAGCACAGTGCTGACACGGTCATCATCATGCACGCACCATCATCATCATGCGTTATCATCACACGGGTTTGAGCGGTTAACACCTGCAATGCTGCGGTTGGACACATGGCCCTCCATGCCTGCTTGCCCTTGATGTCCCGACCAGTGCCCCCCACCCGTGCGGCAGCATCCTGCTCCTACCATCCCTGCCCCAACCCCCCACATCGTCCCCTGCGGCTGCTGGTACTGCCATTGGTGGTGCTGGTGCTGACGCTGGTGGCTGAATGCAACGTGTTGGTCCAGCACTGTATTTCAAAGCTCACCTGTATGCGGCCCTAAAGCCCATCAGCTGCAGCCACCATCATGCTTAAGCTATAATAAACATGCAACATTTTCATGCATAAAGCCGCTCACTCACTCACTGCTACTTGCGGCAGGCGGCAGTGACCAGCTTTGTCAAGATGTGTGGCGCCAACCTGACCAAGCTGCTGCTCTGGTCCAGTGAGCGGTGCAGCAGCAGCAGCATTAGATGGCGCCAAGCATTGCTGCACAACATTGTGGAAACGGATTGTGTCCTCGCATTTACTTGCTGCCTCATCCCTGCCAGCGCCGCTGCTGTGCCTTAGGGCCTTCCACCGTCCCTGCCCTGCTCCACACACACTCCACCGCCTCACACCCCTGCAGTCCCATCGGCTGGCACCAATAAGCTGCTGGAGGCCATCTGCGAGCACTGCCCCGACCTGCGCGAGCTGGCCATCACAGGCCATGACAGGAGCTCTGCATACAAATTGGATGGCAAGGGTGTGAAGAAGACGCTGATGGCCACGCAGCCCAAGCTGCCCAAATTGACGGTGGGTGTGCTGCTGCTGGCGTGGAGCCGGAGTTTTTGCATGACACATGCGTGGGTATTTGGCCACTGCAGCGGTGATGCATGCTTGCAGGGGCAAGATGCTGTCCAGCACCTGTCTCATGATTGGAAGCCCAGCATCCTTGCCCTTGCTCAATTGCAACCATGTGCGAACTGCGTTGCGAATGGATGCAGATGCTGTACGTGACCGACACTGGGATTGACTTCATGACAGTGGAGGGCCTGATGAAGAAGCGCAAGAGCCTGCGCGTGCAGGTGAAAGGCTGGAAGTGCTGCAGGCTTACCGCTTGTTTGTCCTTCTCCTTCCACTGCCATGTTGTTTCAACCCTTGCATGGTGCCACGTGCAGGCTGGTGAATCTGATGGTGACAGCTGGGCTGCTGGTGCTGTGATGCGTATGATGGGGCGCAGCTACGGGGATGGCATCTTTGGCAACATGTGGTAAGGGGAACGCCCCACACAAGATATGTGGCGTGCAGTGTTTGCAAGTATCGGTATGGGCAGCACACAGGGCTCATCCGGGAAGCGGCGGCAGTACGACACACAGCGGGCTGACTTGAGGCACTGTGTACGACATTACACCAGTGTCCAGTGTCCAGACAAATGTACAAGGGGTGAAGCTGTAAAGAATCGTGTGGTAATGCTACAGCTGATGCACTGTTCGTGCTAGTAAGCGAAGGCCGAGGAGCAGGATGCCCCGTGTCAAAACATAGGCGAAATGCAACACCACACAACAAATCATCAATCGTGATGCAACCAATCAGGGCACACCCAATCCCTGTGATCCCAGGCCAGCAGCCAAAGACAAACCTGTGCAGTTCAACCTGTATCACAGGTGCCAGCATCCCAGACTGAGTGCGTACACTGGGAGTGCACAGTGCAGTATGCTCCACTCGCATGCCCCATACCCAGCAAAAACGGCCAGACCACCAGCAACCAGACATTGTAGAAGGAAGCCGCACCGAGGCATAAGACGGATAGAGGCAGCAGCAGCATCCTGCCTCACCCAAGCAAATGAACACATGCATTACTGCTGCCAAGACACTGCCTGCATAATCCAGCAGAAGCAGTAACCTTGTTCAATACCCACAGAGCGCTGTAGTGGTAGCATCCTATGTGAGGAACAACACAGGCCCCTGTGGTAAAGATAAATGGCGCCATATGCCCAGGCATTGCCACTGAATCATTCCTTGCTCCCTGCTTAGGGCCCTGATGATTTCTTGCTTTCAAAAAAATTTCACGCAGCAAGCTGATGGAGTACCGTAACTCAAGTGACTGGTCCATTTTACTTGCTAGCCATCATCGCCTTCATGTCCTCCTCAGGGTGCGCAACGTCCGCAGGCATCAGCCCAAAGCGGTCCACGATCACCTGCACAGTAAACACAGACATGGAGTGAGCTTGGCAAAGAAGCAGCCGCGGTTCAAGGAACAACAGGCCATTGTGGAGCGCAGGCTGCACAGCACTCAGCCCCAGCAGCCCTAACACATACCCAGCAGCCCTAACACATACCCAACAGCCGCACAGTGCACACGCACCTGCACGGCGTCGTTGGTGAGGAACGCAGGCAGGCGGGGGCCCAGGCGGATGTTGCGCACGCCCAGGTGCAGCAGGGTGAGCAGCACGGCCACCGCCTTCTGCTCAAACCACGACAGGTCCAGGCTCAGCGGCAACTTGTTCACGTCCGTGTTGAACACCTTGGCCAGCTCAGTGGCCACCACCAGTGCGCTGTACGCGTCATTGCACTGGCCCATGTCCAGCAGGCGCGGGATGTGGGTGCCCGGCAGGCAGCCCCAGTCCTGGTCGAAGATGCGGAACTTGCCGCACCCCAGTGTCAGCATCAGCGTGGACTGGGGCATGAACTTGTACAGGGAGGAGTAGTACTTGCGCTGAGGCTCGGCGCCGTCGCAGCCGCCCACCAGGAACATGTGCTCCAGCCGCCCGTCCTTGATCGCCTGCACCACCTCACCTGTGGGGATGGTGCGAGGGTGCCACGCGGGTTGCACAGCATCCCCATGACACTCTACTACCCCTGACACCAGGCAGCAACACGTGGTGTAGGCCACAGAACCACACACACATGCCGCGCCCTCCTCACCTGCCACGCTCAGCACCGCGTGGTGGCCAAAGCCCGTGGTAACCGCCTTCTTGGGCACGGCCGCGCAGTCCGCCTCGGTGAAGCCGGGCAGCTCCTGGGCGCGCTTGATGATGTGGCTGAAGTCCTTTGTGGGCACGTGCTCCACGCCCTTGACGCCCGTCTCATTCTGGAGTGCAGAACACATGTGCCATGTAGAAGCACCAGGGTCACATCACCACCATCATAGCATGCCAACAACAAGCAGGGCATCAACCAGCTGGGCGCTGGCAGGGTCCAAGGCATGCACTGGCAAGGCAGCACCAGGTTGTGGTCCCCCACATCTAACCACCAGCTGCTAGTGCCAGTGCATACACCCACCGTGGTGAAGATGTTGTCGCGGTATGACTCCAATGGGTCAAGCACGCAGTTGGTCGTCACCAGGATTGCGCCAGGGAAGTGCGCAAAGTCGGTCTTCTGGCGGTACCAGGCGCCTGAGAGAGCACATGTAGAGATCGGATGCAACAGGTGGATGGGAGCGGTTACAGACGTACGGCAGTTGTAAGCACAGCAAGCTCATATGATAATCACACAACCAGGACAGCGCATAAGCAAAGGCACTGAAGGCGCACAGCCAACCGTATGCAGCCCCCCAAGTATACCCCCTGTCAGCTCACCGCCAAAGTGGCCGGCCAGGTGCTTGTACTTCTTCAGGCCTGGGTAGCCGTGTGCAGGCAGCATCTCGCCGTGTGTGTACACGTTGATGCCTGTTCCCTCGGTCTGCTTCAGCAGCAGCTCCATGTCTGCAGCACAACAAGCAGGCAGGGAGGCAGCGCGCAACATCAGCAGGGGTGGCCACAGGACAGAGAGCAGAGCCTTCCAATGCAACTATGCAAGGCAAAAGCGTGACATGTGCTGATGTGCACAATCAAGTGAGCTCCTTCACAGCGGCACAGGGCCACTAAAAGACAAGCCCAGCAGTGCACCTACCGTGCATGTCGTGGCCGGTAATGAGGATGGCCTTGCCTGGCTTGGGTGCCAGGTCAACGGACGTGGGCGTGGGGTGGCCAAAGGTGGATGCGTGCGCGTTGGACAGCATCTCCATCACGGTGTAGTTGCACTCGCCCACACGCAGTGCCATGGCCAGCACCTCAGGCACCTCCTTGGCCTTTGGGCCTGACAGGAAGGACAGCGCCTCAGCCACAAACGCGTACACCTTGGGGGAGGTGTGGCCCAGCGCCTCAGCGTGGTGTGCATATGCGCACAGCCCCTTGAGCCCGTACATGACCAGCTCCTGCAGGCCGGCCAGGGTGTCACCCAGCGACTGCTTGCGCACATTGATGCTGGTGGCCTTGGACAAGTCAATCATATTTGCCACACTGGTCTTCGCCACATCCATCTTCCAGCGCAGGGGGTGCGGCATGGTGCCCCACAGCTCGGGGCAGTCGGGCACAGGGCAGGGCGGGACACGGGCAGCGTCCATCTTGGCCTGCAGCTGCGCCTGCAGCTTCAAGCTCTCGGACACAAACTCGTGGAAGCGCTGGTCATCAAAGTTCACCTGTGCAAAAGGCGCAGCATCAGATGAAGGGTTAAGTGAATGGGGGATTGACCGGATGGGGGGTGAATGATGTGGCGCTGAACGGCATTGATACCAAACTGGATTATGACGCCATACGGCATGCGCATGAAAGCAACAACAACGCAGAACCACAGACTAACAGCCAGCACAGTTAGCCAGCAGCACACATTCCTCACAAGCAGAGCACACACACGCACACACACACATTGGTGAGGGTCGAGAAGATAGCGCCATTGATGAAGCTGTTGACGGCAGGGTCTTCTATGCCATGCTGGCGGGCATGGTGCGCAAGGGAGCCCAGACCTTTGACTGCATAGATCAGCAGGTCCTGCAGCCCGGCAACCTCGGCAGTCTTGCCGCACACGCCCACCTCTGTGCAGCAGCAGCAGCACGTGTGCAGGACACATCAGGGGTCCTGGGCACGCTGATCAGCATGACATGCTGCTGCAAACCAACACCTTAAAGCGTGTGGAGCTGACAACAGAAGCAGCAGTGGCAGCAACAGGCCAAGGACAATTAACTCACCAGTGCAGCCATGTCCATTAAGTGTCTGCTCACACTGGTAGCTGCGTTGAGCATTAGGGGTTCAACAGATGTCCACAGTGTGAGACATGGATGCATGCTGTGTGTGCTGTATCCATGCTGACGGACTTAGGTGCGAAGCGCAGATTACTATGCATCTAGCGTTGCGATGGCCACTGCCGTCATGCATTTGTAGAAGCTTCGCACCACAAACTCTGGTTAGTGTTCCTTAAGGCCAACGTTCCGGAACACATCAAGACACGCGCACCAGAACATATGGCTCTCCGCAGAAAGCGCAGCCTCATTCTTGGCCTTCAACTCAGCAATGGATTTGGAATTAGTGAGCTGGGAGGCCTGCTGGAAGGCCGAAACGCGTACCACGCGCGCCGTTCTGAAAGCGAAATTTAAAGCATATATGGGCTTAAGGTCAGGCACGGCTGGCACTGTGAAGCTTGATTGGCTGTGCACTCATCAGCAACAAGTCTGCATGTTACCTGCTGCGGACCGGCACTGCGGGTCGTGAGGATTCTGCAATGCCAGAACGAGTACGCATTTGGGTCTGCATTGTGCTCTCACGCAACTTAGGACGTCAAGATCGAATCAGGAGCAAGGAATGTGCAAATATGAGTGGTTCAGTGCTGGAGCGCGTCGAACAGATGTTGTCTCGTGCACCGATAGAGCTGCACAAGAACAAAGATATTCTGTCATCACACGAAACTGGTGTAAAAGTGCCATGTGAGCGCCTTTTAGGGGCCGAGACCATCTGAGTTTCCGGTACGCATATAACGTCGGGAACTCCACTCCCTCTGACCACCGATTGCGATGGTCGCTTCCGCGTCCGTCATTGACACAGAGACCATGGAGGAAACAGTACACCGTCCATGCAAGCATGGGGAGGTGGGGACCCAAGGTACCGCGCGTCTGCGATATGCGCCCAAGTAGCGGGATACATTGAGCCATGCACATTATAAATGCACGGCTTTGGGCATTCCTGGTCATATTGTGCTGCATGCTGCTGCTTGCCAGTTCGGAGCTGCAACGATCAAGGTCACACAGGATTAGCAGCCTGGCTGTTGCTTCACAACTGTCATTGCCTTCTGCACTCACTGCAGCTTTCTGTGCATACCTACAGCTAATGCCAGCAGGGGCGGAGTACCTGCCGTGCTCAGGTTCATATGGTGGCGCTGACGTCTGCACACGAAATAATGATAACAACACGGCGTTTCACAGATGTTTCTGCATGCCAGATGTCTGCACATGTGATGACAGGCAGGTATTAATCCTGTAAACCCTAGTGTTGTTGCCACGCGGGATGTGTGGCCGTCCTGCACGATTAAGTTTTCGAAATGTGCAATGGATGTGATGTTTTGCACCCACCTACAACCCCAAAGCATGAATCCGCTGTGATTGCACTTGTTGCGGCATTGCTTCTAGAGCACCATCAAGACTGCTGTGCCCATACTCATGCGTAATGTCGGTATTCAAGACTGTGCCAGCTCACAGCCTCACATGACAGTAGCGGTTGCATGAATGAACTTGAGTGGGCTTGAGCTGCTGTCGCTGTCGACAGTGTGCAGGGCACCTGGGCAACGTGGGTGCAAGCTCATCACGGCAATTCCCATCCCCACACTCTGTGCACATCAAGTGAAATCAAATGTCACACAGCACAACCTTGCCTTAATTAGTCTCCTTGGCTGCAGCATGGTTGTTGCAGACAGATGTCTCCTGACTGTAGTGTTTGGCTAGTGACTGTCAGGCTCCAGCATGCAGAAACATCTGTGAAACGCCGTGTTATTATTATTAATGCCGATATTATGGGATGTGTATGTGTGGTTTCTGAGCATTGCTTTACAGAACTCACCATCAGCATGAAGTGGGCGATGTATGCAACTGTGCATGGAATCAGCTTCTATCTCTTGGCTCACCCGAGAAGCGTATGTTTTGGCAACTCAACCAAATTGACCGGACCTGGATGACTCACCCCTGTGATGGCAATTGTGCATGTTGATGACAGCTGTGTAGCTGCAGGCCCTGAAGCGGCTGAAGTTTACAAAGCTGCTGGTTGGCTTGTTTTAGCTTGCGAGGCCTTATAAGTTCAGGCTTGTCTTGGCTGCCGACAGCAGGTTGTGGCATGCACACCAGCATGCACGCACATTGTCGGAATGCTCTGGGGCACTTGAGGTACTGGATAATGACGGCATTCGCACGGTACAAGGCATAGGATAACAGCTTATGATACCTTATGCATAACGTGCCGACTTGGCATTCTACTGCCAAAGCAGTAGTGCACGCACAGCCTGCATACCAGCCTACTACCATGCAATATATGCGATGATATGTGCCAAGCACAGACCGGAACGCAGCAGTAACAATGTCTGGAGACTTGTACCTCATGGTGTAGTGCTGGGCCTTAGCATCGGAAATAACCGTATGCACCTCAGTTACTTGTACACATGTTGCTCTCAAATGAATATTTTAGCACACCAGGCAAGAGACTGAGAAAACTCTTCATGAGCACAGCAAAGTTATATGATACCGTAGCATTTAAACCAAAACTTGTATGAAAACATGCAAGGAACACTTCCATGAACCTACGGGATTATGACCTTTGCGTTTGGAGCAAGCCAACTAAAAGCAAGAAGCTTGATGAAGAATTTCGGATAAAGCGCGATGGCTTGAAAGCAGCTCGTGCTCCAGACATCCACAGGTGTGGGAGTGTGCGCGTCCTGTGCAGAGCACGGCCAATCCCAATGACGTTATGCACAGCTCAGCGTCTTGCAGCTGCAATCTGGTGCAACGAATCGCAGCATGTGATCCATGCATACTGTGCATGATGCATGTGCAGCCAACATGAGGTACTGGCCAAGTCTCAGGCAGCTGAGGAGGACAAGCGGCTCACAGCACTGTGCCAAAAGCACCCAACCACCCGTACGCACGAGGAGGTGGCATTCATCCGCTCATTTACAGCAGGCCTGTGCCCCTTTTTCAAGCTATGGCCAGAGGCACTACAGGTACCGAGTGTTTGCTGCTGTGTTTACATGCATCAAAAGTGTCCCCGGCATGTCCTGTGGAGGGTGGAGGCCCAGCTGTGGCCCTGTACACCAGCTGCGTGTCCACGCTGGAAGCATGTGCGTGTCTTGGACCGCTGCAGATGGAGCTGGCACGTGTGCTGAGCATCGAGGTGCTGGTGCGTGGGGAGAGCGTGGTGACGCGCGGTGCCCCGCCCACCAAGCTGTGCATGGTGCTGTCAGGCAAGGTGAGGCAAGCACGTGAACACAGAGGCACTGCTGGGAACATGAATGTGTTGAATGTCTGTGCACAACCCATGCACTGAAGCCAAAATACTGGCTGCATCTTGTGCTTCTGCTGCCGCGCAGCTTGATGTGGTTGTGCCTCAGCCCAGCACAGCGCATGGGGGGCGTCAGGATGCGGGGCATGGCAAACTGGCCTCACCACGCCGCGGTGGGGATGGGGCAGGTGATGGTGCAGGTGGTGAGGGGCGTGTCATGGCCACACTCAAGCGCGGGGACTCGTGCGGGGAAGCTGCACTGCTGGTGGGTGCCTGCCTGGGGCTCGTCGTAGCAGTTCCTGCGGCGCCTGCTCCGCTTCAGCCTGCTCACTGATCCTGTTGTTCTCTGCTTGGATCAGCCCGGGGCTGTTGTTGTGTCGGGGCTGATCCAAGCAGAGAACAACAGGATCAGTGAGCAGGCTGAAGCGTACGTAGAACAGTAACTGGCCTACATGGTGATCCTGAACAGGTGAATGGGCTGCAACACATGTTTTGTTGCATAGTTGCACTTGGCTTTCTCGCTTCTTGCAGGGCAATGCTGCGTCACATGCAAGCGTGGTGGTGTCGAGTGCGGGTGCTGTGTGCCTATCGCTGTCGTTCCCTGATTTCCTGCGCGCCTTCAAGGAGATTATGGGGCTGCGGCAGCAGGTGTGTGTGTGTGCATGGGCCTGTCAGCTAGCTTGTAGGCAGGAGGTTGTGACGCTGTTTCCTTGCCGCTTGCAGGCTGTTTGTAGGTGGACATGCTGCTGGTGTCCTGCCAGGTATCAATCACATTTGTTCTGGCATCCTCACGCCTGGTGCTGAATTTGTTGTGAGCATGCCTCGCCTTGTGTGCACCCTTGTGACCACCAGGACCGCCTCATCTACCTCCGCATGCACCCACTGATGGCCGGTGTGGCCCTTGGGGACATAGATATGCTGGCAGATGCGCTGCACATGTCGTTCTATCCTCCGGGAACCCAGATCCTGCCCGTTCGCAAAGGGGAGCCCAAGCGGCTGTACCTCATCATTGAAGGGTCGGCTGCTGTGCGGCGCACGCACCACCACCACTACCGATCACGCCAGCCGGACATGGACGATGCCCATGGGTCAGTGCCACAGCTGCCTTGGCCTGTTCACGGCCTGCTGGGTGTGTGATGATGGAGGGTGGCACTTGCATGTGCAGCCTGCCTGAAGCTTCATGCCGTGCATGGCAGCATGCAGCGTTCTGTGCTGCCTCACCCATTGTGACCTGCGCACCAGCTCTTGCCCCCATCGCCCGTTTGTGCAGGCCCCTGGCATACGACAGCGATACAGTGAGCGTGTTGCAGGCACTGGATGTGTTTGGTTCCGCGCACCTGCCACATGGGTTTGAGGTGGAGGCAGTGAGCCAGGTCAAGGCGTACTGGCTGCCCATGTCAGAGGTGGAGCGCATGCCATCGCGCATCCAGGCGGTGCGTGTCGAGATGGTTGGGGGGACAGGGAGACTGCGTGATTGCTGTGCGGATTGCTTGGCAGATGTGTGACTCGTCGAGATGCAGCAGGGGAAGCAGGGCATAGCAGTCAGCAGCGGAGCTGGTAACACTGTGCGTGCTGGAAGCAATGCGGTCCAGCACATACCCAATGCACACCAGGTGCTATCATGGTTTGCATGTGCGCGGCTTGAATGCCTTTATGTCTGTGCATCTGCTGTTGTGTGCCCTGTAGTTGCTGGAGGACGCGCAGGTGTTCAAGGGGTCATACTTTGAGGGGCGCATGGAGGGGTTGGCGGTGCTGGACGTTGCACGCAAGCAGCCCACATATGGCGCATACAGCTACAAGGTGGGGGATGTTACCCTTATGTCGCTTGGGCCGCCTAGCCCGGCGCGGTTGCCATCAGGGCGAAGCCAGGCGCACGCAGGGCTGCTGGCAAGCCCGTCAGCCAGGAATGGGGCTCCAGTCCTCAACCGCAGCGCGTCGCGCGCGAGCGGCGTGCTGGCAGCAAGCAGTGGTGGGGCACAAGGGGGTGGTGGGGGCAGGGGCCAGGAGCACCTTGACGCCCTCTTGGCCGCGCATGTGCTCGCTGTGCTGGATGCGCGCGCAGCCAACGTGCCTGACAAGGTCACCGGCTTGCCCCCCAGCTCGCCCCCCAGGCACATGCTCCAACAGCCGGCTGTGCTGCCTGCAGACGGCCTGGTGCACCTGCTGCAGCCACGCGCGGCCAGGGCCTCCTTGAAGCCAGCTGGACCTGCTGAGCCCCGCGATGGCGGTGCGCTGGCATCCCCCACACAGCTCTTCATCACACAGGTGGATGGTGCATCGCAGGCTCTGCACCAGCCACCCGCCCAAGGAAGCCGGGCCAGGGGTGTGGGACCGAGTCTGGATGAGTTTGAGCTGAGCCAATCGGTGCACTGGGGCATGAGTGCAGCCCCTAAGCCCACGACGCAGCGGCCGCGCTCCCCACCCAAGGAGCGGCGCTCCCCTCAGCACTCAGCTGGCAAAGGGTCTGCACGGCCGTCAAGCCATAACCCGCCCACCCACCCGCCGTTTGTTCCAGGTGGCAGCTGCGTGCTAGGGAAGCTGCCGCCAGATGTCAAGGCGTGGCCCCTTGTTGAGGTTGGGCGTAGGCAAGTGGCGACCACGGAGGTGCCGGGGCCCCAGCGCGTGCCCATCACGCTGCGTGAGCGCCACACCGCGATCTTTGAGACAGCGCGGCGCGCAGCGGCCTCGGGCCGGCCTCCAACACGCGAGGCGTACGCGTACGGGGATGACTCCGATGACGACGGGGCAGCGGGGTCGGGGCAGCTGGCGGAGCAGGGCGCGCGGCAGCCCAGCCGCCGGTTGTCTGCCAACCGGTCGCGTGCAAGCCGGGAAGGGCGGCTCACAGCGCACGCACAGGCGCAGGCACAGGCACACAACCAGCAGCGGCTGTGGGCGCAGGCACAGGCGGCGCAGGCGTCACAGCAGGGGCCGCAGGACGGGCAGGCCACAGACATGGCCAGTGGCAACACGGTGGCGCAGCAGCAGGATGCGGCGCGCACGTCCACGGCCTCTTCTTCTGCCTCTGTCGGTGCGCCCCCTTGGAGCTCCATGCTCGCAAGCACCCCAGCTACTGGGCAGGTGCAGCAGCAGCTGTTACCGCATGCAAGTGGTCTTGCCGCAGAGAGCGGTGCGTTCTTTGACGCCTTCAACAACTTGGACGTGGCGCCGGACCGCGACGGTATGCAGGCAATGAGGAGGTCGTCGTATGGTGATGCGGCAGGGGTGGCGCCAGGTGATGGACTGACAGCCCTTCCTGCAGAACATGGCGGTGGCACATACATGATGGGAACACGAACATCCTCGCCACCGCAGAGCGTACACTTGGGGAGTGCGACTCAGCAGCCGGGCGGGGCATCAGCCAGTCCTAGCCGGCTGTCCAGAGCCAGCCAGCACTTGTCGGAAGAGCATGCAGCCCAGGACTTGGAGATGCCTGTGGATGGACGTGTGGGCATGCGCACACATCGGCGGAGTGCCATGTCAGGCGTGCTTGCTGAGCCTGATGGCAGCCACCATAAGCCATCCACTCTCGACCAGCAGATGCTGTCAGACCAGCAGCAGGCGCACATACAGCAGCGTGGAGCCGTGCAGGGGCCTCCTGCCTCACTGCTGGCTGACACGGTGATTGGCAGCGGTGGCGGGGGAGCGTCGGGCAGCCACGGACCCCTGAAGCTGCCACCACTACAGATCGCGCAGCCAACGCATGCGCAGCCCGCAACGCAGCCACAGCCGCCGCAGCAGCAGTATCGTGGTGTGTCCCTACCACCGAGTGTGGTACTAGGTTATGAGAGCTTGGATCCCCTGTCATGGGCATCAGTTATGTCTTTTGCTCCACCAGCAGCTCGCGCACAGCAGGCGCAGGGTAGCCAGGAAAAGGTACTGCCGGCACCCAAGTGGTTCTGAACAGGAACAGGCTTGGGTAACAGGGGGGATGTGCAAAGGGGGTTGTAGGGGCTCCAGAACACTGGAAACGTGGAAATTCAGGGTGTGCTGCAGGATGCATGGGACAGGTGGAGGAATCGCGGACTGCGGACAACCCTGCAGAACCCATGTAAAGACCACCACTTGCGGCTGTACTTCAGTGTGTGGCATACATACAAAGGCGTGAAGTTTGGTGCCTCTGAGCCCCCTTCCTCCCGGTGCGGTTGACATGACCCCTACTGGACTTGACCCCTGAGGGTTTAGGTCATGGCTTCGAGCTATCTCTTTTGTCGCATCTTCCGGTCGGCTGCATACAACATTGCGCTTGCGCTGGAACAGGGGGCCTCAACTGTTTTCTCCTCGAACCCGGCACAACCCGGTAGCGACAAGAACACAGCTTGTAATTGTCCTCTGAAGTGCATGTGAAGGTAAGCAACGCGCGGGACGTGCATATCTCGAGACTTGGACCCGCGGGTCTTGTGTGTGCGGCAGGACCACAGATCTTGGGTTTGCACGTGTATTGTTGCCTATGCAATGCTTGCTGCCGGAATTTCTTCGCCTCTTCCCCTGACTTGCATGCCGGCTTGTAGTCAGGTCTTGCGTAGCATGCATGCGAGTGCCTTGGGTTAGTGGTGCGCTGGTGCTCACGACCGCCTGCGTCACTTTGTCAACGCAGGATAATTGGGAAGGCAGCTGACTTGCAGTTGAGTCTCCACACACTAAGCTGTCTATCCGTCTTCCATGTTGCCAGCCATGACACCTGACGCGACCACAAGTCAGGCCACACCAGCAGCACGGTCCTCACGTGCAGCAGAGCTGCGCGCGCGCTTGGACGTGCTGAGAGCCGCTGTGGCGAAGCAGGCACAAAGCATCGAGGCCACGAGCCGAACAGCTGCAACTGTGCTTGAGACCAAGTTTCAGCATGCAAAGGAGTGCGCAGCAGCCAAGGATGCAGCCATTGAGATGCTGACACAAGCCCTGGCCGAGTCGGACCTGCAGCACCAGCGCCTGTCCACCTGTGTGTTCAGTGTCGCCAGCCAAGCGCTTTCGACCCTGCAGCAGCTTGCAGGATGGGGCTTGGAGCGCGAGGCGTTGGGACTGCAGGCATCACGGCTAGTGCAGCGTCTGGGTCAAATCGGGGGCACAGTGGGCCAGGCACTGCAAGAGACTGAGAGGGGTTCTGTGCTGTCTGCCGCAGCTGCTGCTGCCAAACTGCGGAGTGTACAGCTGGGGCTAGGCGCGGCGCATTCCATGGTGAGCTGCAGTGCTCACCTGTGTGCACACGCATCGATGTGTATGCTGACCATGTGTTCGTGGCCTTGCTTGCCCATGTGGCTAGGTCTGCCTTACAGCCCCGCATTGTCCTGACGTGCCCTTGATGTCAGCACAAGAACAGTAACGATGCCTGCGGCCTCCTGCTTGCCGTTGCAGGCACACACCCTGCAGCAGGGCCTGACATCGGTGGACATGCCAAGCGTGCACAGCCACCACGCACAGCTGGCAGCCTGCATGCAGGGTCTGCGTGACCTGCTGGCATCCATTGACCCCGCATGCGTGCATGTACCAGCCGAGAGCCCAATCCTTGCAGCGCTCGCACCAACAGCTATGCCCACTGCAGGCCAAGTGTGTGCTGATAGTCAGACCGGCCCTGCACTGAAGCAGGCAGCCTCTGTGCAGTTGCCGAGCTGTGCAAGCGCCACGCCACCGCAGTCTGCACTGCCCGAGCTTGCTGCCCCTCAGCCGGAGGAGTGCAGCAGCCCCTTTGCGCAGCTGCTGCACAGTACACAGGTGGTGAGCAGCATCTTGCAGCAGACGAGCTTGGATGCTGCAGCAGCTGCAAGCAGCCGGCACGGCTCCCTCGCAGCAGCACGTGCTGGACCACGGCAGCCACAGGAGGATGAGCAGACGGCGACAACCGTGTCACCCTGTTTGGTACAAACAGCGCCAGCGTCTGTGTCATCCTGCAGCCAGCTAGGTATGCCCCTGGGCAGTGACCACGGCACAGTGCTGTGTGGCTCGCCCAGGCCCCAGTCAACAGCCCCAAACAGCCACACAGACCTGGAGGCATCAGCCGCAGCCACAGATGAGGAGCACCACCCGGTCCCATACATGCGCCTCAGCGTGTGTGGCAGCGTGGTTGCGAGCCTGCGCCCCAGCCTGTGCGGCAACGGAGGCGCGTGCGGGCCTGGCCGCAGTCGCGCCGTGTCCTTGAACGGCCAGACGCTGGTCCACATTGCAGACATGGCGCACCTCAGCCCCCAGCAGCAGGTGGGTGTGTACCGGCTGCTGATCGACGACCTCACAGGCCAGCTGAGGGCTGCACAGGCGCAGCTGGTGGACCAGCAGGTGTGTGCGTGGCAGGGACGCACGTGGGCTGCGTGCAACAACCTCATGTCGGACATGCAGCGGTTGGAGATGGATCTCCACATGGCTGCTGCTGCTGAGGACGCGGGCGCGAGCTGTGGCACACCCGGTGTGGCCACGCCGAGCTCCAGGCCTGCGTGTGATGGCACCTGGGGCGGCTGCACAGCCACCTCCTGCAGCCCGCTGCTGCGCTCGCACACCAGTTGTGGTGGTGCATCGTACACATCAGCCACCAGCACCCCCAGCAATGACCTGCACTGGGAGCTGACAGACCAGCAGGGTGTTGCGCGGCATGTTGCCTTGCATGCGAAGGCACCCCGTCCTGCGCTACTGCCTTGTTTGCCCACCCCTGATGCTGCTGTCAGCATCACAATCAGGGGCAAGGGGGAGGGCAAGGAGGGCATGTGTGCAGCAACGCCCCACATGCCTCAGCAGCTGCCCACCGCTGCCAACCTCAGGCGCAGCGTGAGCTTGGACCAGCCCACCACACCTGGGCTCACGGATGTGACACGTGCTAGGTCCGTCACAGTGTGGGGCAGCTTTGCGCCCACCCCCGTGAGCTCTGTGGTCACCTCGCCCCTCACTTCACAAGGTGGCTGCGGCCCAAGCAGCAGCAACAGCCGCAGCAGCGATGGTGTTGCTAACACTGATGCCACCAACTTGTACACCCTACCGTGCACGAACGTCTGCGCGCTGCATGCGGATGCTGGTGCTGCCCCCACGGTCCTGGACATGGTGGGAGGGGATGTGGTGGCACCCACGGACACACTCAGCCGCAGCAGTACCAGCGTGAGTGCGGCTTCTGACAGCAGCAGCAGCAGCACACTGAGCTGCCCCAGCTCAGGCCACATCAGCGTGGATGAGTCTGAGCTGGAGGACAGGTCGGAGTGGTTCACTAGCACCATGCGCGCACGCGCCATGGCCCTGAGGAAGCTGCCTGATGAGGCCGTGCTGGCTGTGCGTGAGGCCCAGGCTGACCTGATCAGACGGGCAGGGCATGCGCTGGGCAAGGAGCGGGTCCACATGGCCCTCAACCCTGCATTCTCTGAGGAGTTGCAGCTGTGATCATGAATGACTTTGAGCGGGGACATGAAGCGTGCTGTTTGCGGTGTGCGGCTTGCAATGTTTGGCAAAACAACTTCAGGTGAGGGATATGAGATTATGAGTGCAAGTTGCTGTGCAAGATGGCCAGCAGCAAACTGCTTGGGCCTTCATTGGTTTGGGTTGCCCTTACTGTGTGTGCATTGTTTCCAGCTTAGTGACACTTGGCAAGTCATTGAGTGCTGCTTGTGACTGAGACTTGCAGAGACCTTGGCACCTCTTGGTTTGAATATCAGCTATGTGCAACAGGTGGCCCTGCAGCTGGGTAGCTGTGCGTCGGACCCTTGGCACGTGCATGTGATGCTGCATTTGAGAACACCTTGAGATGCATGAAAGTGATTGTTTGATCCTTGGGTGTTACATATTTGGCTGCCAAGAAACGACAAGCTGGCATATCAGTTGATAGCTCTTGATCTCCTTGCTTTTGCCTTGGCGCCTTATGCGTGCACTGTTGTGACAGAATGTGCACGCTGTTCAGTTTCAACAACACAATTGTTGAACATGTAATGTGTTGCTTGCACCTTTCCGTACATGGCTAGAAGCAGACAAGCACATAATCCGCACCGCCAGGATCAACTCATGGCACATAGTACAACGACAAGGATAGCTGCCGCACTCCATACAATCCGGTTTGAATCAAAATAATGTCAACAGGCATAATGCACTGAGCCCTCACTGCTGAGAAGCAAATCAAATCGCTAGCAGGTCCGTGTAGATTTAGTAATGCATTTCATTACTCACAGCAAGGTAGACCTGGTACAAATTTTAGTCGCTGAGCATACAACAGGGCCCAAATCACACTCAGCTCCTGTCCAGCTGCACGGATGAGATCACATTGCATCACCGGCGCAGCTGCGGCTGAGGCCTGGGTGCACGGTTGTCCAAGTCAAACCCCAAGAGCGGCACCCTTGATCCATAACTACCTGATGTAACACCCTCACTCCCCACACTTGGCAATGCTGCCCCTGCTCCTACTCCTGGGCTGCCAGCCACATGTGCTGCACTGGCCAGGCCTGGGGCTGGGTACATGGCACCTGCTGTCACAGGGCTGACAGCAGCCCGTGGCATGCCCCACAATGTTGCATGCGGTGTGGGTGGGTCACACTGTACACCGGCATCCCGCATCTCACCCGCACGCACGCCACCACTGGCATGCACACCCTGGAGCCCCGGTGGCCCTTGCGGCAGGTTGAAGGAAATCTCACGGCCAGGGCCCTCCTCATCACAGCTGCCCAGCTGTGGGGCTGCAGGCGCTACCACTGTGGGGACATCACGCTCCTGTTGTGTGCTACCCAGCAGCTCGGTGGCACCTGACACCTCGTCAGCAGGCCCCGCCGGCTCTGCTGCAAGGCGCTTGGGCCTAGTGCCCACTCCGCCGCTGCTCTGGCGCATTGCACTCGCTTGCTGCTGCTGTTGCTGGGCCAGTGTGGTGCTTGCAGCCACCAGTGCTGCAGTGTACTGATTGTCTCCATGCACGCTGAGGTCAAACATGGGCAGGTAGCCGCCGGAGCTCATGCGTGCTGGCAGCTCCACAGCCTCTGCAGCCCCCTGGTCACATCCGACCAGCTTGGGTGCGCTGCTGCCGGCCCGCAGCATGGCCTTGTGCCACCCCTGGCTCATGTCGGAGTCAGTGAGAAGGACTAGGTTCAGGCTGCCCAAGGACTGGGCAGCCAACGCTGCACTGCCATGATCCACCACAGGTGCACCCTGCGCAAGTGCCTCAAATGGGCTGGTAGCCGTGGAGCAGGGGCATGGGTCTGGGATGTCAATCGGTTGTGCACGCAGCGGCACATCCGCTGGTGCCCCCGTGGGTCCGCCTCCCACCACACCCCTCAGGGTCGCTGTAGCACCAGCTGCCACCTGATCACTGCTGTCTGGACCTTGCTCATGCTCAAACATGGGGTTGTTGAAAAACCACGACGTGCCCTCAGAGATGCGCTCCAGGGAGGGGGCGCGCGCAGGCGAGGTGAACAAAATCCTGGACGTAACCTTGGACGGCGCTGTGTGCGCCAGTGCCCCCGACAGACCCATGGCAGCAGCACTGGGCAGTGGGCCTGAAGCACGACCGGAGCTGTGCCAGCTCGTGTCTGCAGAGGAGTGGGCACCCCCCGCGGATGAGCCGCCGCTGCCGCTGCGTGCCAGGGATTCCGCGCGCAACAAAAATACTGCCTGGTGCGCGGCACTTGTGGGGGCCGTGCGCAGCACCATGCCGAGTGGCAGGCTGTTGCACGTCTCGAGCCCTAGACCACACCCGTCCACGGATGGACGGTACGCGGCGGTGGCAGCTGTCGGGGACTGCGGCTGCACAGCATCGGTTATGCCGGTCAGCAGTAGGGGGAGGGAGTCGGCGGACGGGTGGTTGGCCCAGTCAGCAAGTGCTGTGGTGGATGGGGTGTGCAGCAGGGCGCGGCCAGCTGCCTCGAATGCAGCAGGGGAACGATTGAGTGGGCCAGACACGTGCAGGTTGGCATGCAGGTTCAGTGCAAGCGTGCTGCTGTTGGCCCGTTGCAGGTTGCTGCACAGCGACCCTGCAATGTTGCTGCGACCTGCAACACTGTCTGCATGAACAAGCAGCCCACGACCGTCGCTCATGGGGACCACCGGCACAGGAACGCCAGCGGTAACTACTGCCTGAACGCTACTGGACGCTCGCAGCAATGAGTCAGGCTGCGGCGAGTTGGTGGGTGGTGCACTGTGGGTGGGCGTGCTGGGTGCTTGGCTGTGTGTGGATTCTGTTGATGGCCTCCTTGCGTGCCCTGTGCCCCTGCCACTTGAGATCCTGTGCTGCTCAGCCAAGTTGGCCAGGAATCTCAAGCTCTGGCTTGAGTGCAGTACAGGCTCACCAGTTGGAGTGATGCCCACGATGCTGTGCCCAGTGACTGCTCCCGCTGCTGCAGCTGCTGCTTCAGCCAGTAGCCTTGCACTGGGGCTGTTGGTGAGCCTCTGGCTGCTGTGGGTTGAGCTACCAGCTGCAGCACTGGTGGTGCTGCTGGGCCTTGCTGCAGTGGGCTCGGGCCCACTGGCAGCTGGCCCTGGGCTGCCCACTACAAAGCCCAGGGTGAGGGGGGAGTCCGAGGGTGGTGTGCCGCAAGTCGGTGCCAGGTGCTGTGCCAGGCCCTTCAGGCCTGGTGAATGCGGCCAGCCCAGCGACTCGCCGCGTGACATGCCGTAGTACCAGCTGCCTGCTGCGTCCAGCCCTGCGTGTTGTGATGCAAGATGGCAAGGATGTGGTATGCCGGTGGAGGCGTCCGTGTGAAAACAGCACCTGTCAGACAGCTGCAGGTGTAATGCCTCTGACCAAAGCCTGCACTTCCACCGAGCATGTTACCTGTTTCTGTAGACGACAGGCGTTCAAACATGCCGTCACGCCTCAGCTTGCTGAATGCCTCCTCACCCAGCATCTCTTGCAGTGCTGCCTGGTTTTCCAAGAACGCCAGCGCGAGTGGGTTGAGGCTGGTGGCCCGCACCATGCCCATACCCATGCGCACAGCCTGCGTCAGGCTTGTGCCCAGGCCGCCATCCTGCAAGTGCATCATGTGTGCATGGCAGGGGCTCTCCCTGCATGCCACTCAACATGCGACACGTGGCATGCAACAGGTTCCCAAAACCTGCAGCTGTGGCAATGTCGTGCACTCAGTTCAGGGACCTGATGATTCATAGCAGGCCGTACGAATCACAGCCTTAGCAGTAGCCAGTTTGCCTGGTGTCCTTCAACACATAACACCTACCAACATGCCCATGTCATCCGGCAGTGGTGCTGCTGCCCCCATGGCGTTCTCTAAGATGCTTGGCACACGTCCTTTGTCGGGCGCGCTCCAAGCGCGCTGTAGGTCGGGCGCGTTGGAGATGGCTGCCGCCACCATTTCCAGATCCACAGCGGATGCGCGATGCCTGTGCCTGCCCTCTACATGGCGCCCATGCTCATCATGATGGTGGTGGTGGTGGTGATGATGGTGCATGTGCACATGGTGGGGGCCATGGCGGGTGTTTGCTGTGCCATGCGCCGACACGTGCACTGGCGCAGCTGCTGCCATTGAGCTGGACGGCCCGGCGTCTGCACCCAGCGCGCTGTAGCTGGGGACAGGCTTGACGCCTTGTGCCTGCGCAGCACGCTGTGCGCTCAGGGCCTTGCCAATCCCACCCTGCACATGCAACAACCCTGGCGCCTGGTGGTGCCCCGCCTCATCTGTGCCCACCCTGGTGCCCACTGTGCGCAGCATGTGCACCGGGTGGTCGGACAGCTCCTGACCAGCTGCCAGCAGTGGCTGGTTAGATGTGGGGCCGGAGTCATGTGAGGCAACACTCTCTGGCCAAGGCCCCTCCACCACAACATCTAGGTCACCGTGCTTGACCTCCGCGAAGTGGGCAGCATCGCATGGGCCGCGTGCTGCACTTGACGATGGTGGTGCACCTGAGCGGCCTGCGCATTGCCCTGTGGCAAGCCCTGCTTCTTGTTCTGGCAGCTCAAAGGTGGTGCGCCGGCTGCCCGTGTACGTGGTGCGGGTGTTGGTGGTAGTTGTACTGGAGGCTGACACCTCTGAAGCTGCAACCGCGTTTGCCAATGACAGCTGCGCCGTGTCTCTCGATGTCTGTGCACCTGCCATGGCCTGCGCCGCCCCGGCTGCTACTTCTGCCTGCCGCTGCTGCTCCCGCTCACGTGCAGCCTTCGACCGCGCACGCTCCCTGCACGGGATAGATATGGTGCATGGTGTGTTGCTTGGTTAGGTGCCAAGGCATGGCGGGAGCTGACAGGTTTCTTCCCAACAGTCATGCACGCCTTGCACCCCTTGCAGTATGCCGCTACACCTGCAGCACACCTGCCGCGGATCTCTGCATGCATGAGCTTGCGCTGGCGCCGTACACTAGCCAGCACCGCATCACGCGTAGCCCTGCTGAAGCTGCATGAGGTGGTGGAGAGGGAGGACAGATCACTGCGTGGGGCACCCGGGCGTGTGGTGTGCCCACTGTGATGGCCGGTCTGCCCACTGCCAACCTCATCGCGCCCCAGCATCAGTGCAAAGGCCAGGCCCTTGTGGCGCCTGCAGTAGGAGATAGCAAGAGATGTGATGAATACGATGTCACATCAAAGGGCATGTCACGAAGCGAACATGACCGTACATGCAAGGATGCGGCAGCAGAGGCCCTATGATGCAAGACAAGGAGATGCAAGTTGATGCTGTGGTAGTACCCATCCATGCCTACCGAAGATTCGCAAGCTGCATCATGCGGCGGCGCACGACATCATCAATGACCAAGCGTTGCGGCCCATGGCAATGCCCAAGCACCCAAGGGTGGTTTGTAACCTGGCGTGCAGTGGGGCGCTGACGTGGGTCATCATGCAGCATCTTCATCAGCAGATCGCGCACACCAGGAGTTGCCTGCTGGAACCTGTGCATAACGCAGTACACAATCGTGTGGTGTTGGTAACTCACATAGATCCATGACACGGCTACAGTCATGGCATGGCTGTTGCCTACAGGATGGAGGTACAGGTTCTGCTGCAGTACTGCACCTGGGGTCCTGCAGGCCAGGGGCCTCATGGATGAATCTGTTGGCGTAATCAAAGCTGTGGATCTGCAAACAATGGGGCATGCCAGTTTGGGATGTGAGGTGAGGGTGTTGAAGGCAAAATAGATGTGAGATGGATTCTTCTATACAGACACACCAAGCTCCAACCCACCTCACGCAGATCGAACGGCTTGCGGCCTGTCAGCATCACAAACAGCAGCACACCAAGACCATAAATGTCCATCTTGAGGCTGTGGTGGCCTGCAACACCAACAAGGTGATGCCAGAAAAACGTTGGAAAAGAGCTGAGGTAGCATCGCTCCAGTGGTGACGCACAATGGATATCACAGTCCCCCCCCCCCCCCGCGAGGACAGCCACACACGCAGTACACCGCACAAGAGGCTCTGCATGCTAACGCAGTGGTAACTGTTCAGCACACCACACATGCTTCACGCGCCTCACCTCCACGCACCACCTCCGGCGCCATGAAGCCGGGTGAGCCAAACACGCCTGCGATACAGCACAGGCGGAAAGGGCGTGAATGAGGTGTGCTGCTGAACCTGCACCTTGCACCCTCTAACCGCACAGACAAGCAGTAGACTGAGCACCAGGCTCACCACGCATGCGGTCAGTTTCCTTGTACACTCCAGCCATGCCCAGGTCGATCAGCTTCACTTGCACTGGCTTGTTGTTCTGCTGGTACCATGATACTGGCTTGATGAACATGACATTCTCTGGCTTCAGGTCCCTGCAACCATGTCAGCAACAAGGCATGTGTTGGAGTCCCCACCACCATGCGCCATCTCACAACATAAATCACGTAACTGTGCTTTCATGTATTGATATATGATCACCTCATCCACTTGGGCAACTTGACCGCAAGCCGCACCTGTGCATGATGTTCAGATCATGCATGTAGGCCAAACCCTCTGAAATTTGCCTGAATAGTGCTGCCGCGTGTGCCTCATCAAAATGATGAATTTGGTGCTGCAAAGGATCAGAACATGGCAAGAAAAGGATTCGTAAGAGACTGTCGCAAGTGCAGGGACGTGTAAAGGCGTGGAAAGCAGGAGCAATGTGGTCAGCAGCCGTGCTTTGGTCCCCACATTTCCGCAAGAGCTGGAGCATATCCTCAGGCTCAGCAACTGTGGCGCAGCGCACACACCAGATGGTCAAGCAGCTCTCCACCTTGCAGGTACTCCAGGATCATGACCTGTGCCAGCCAGCATGGAGCAGATGACAGCAGATGCGCAGCAGTCAGGGAGGCAGGGGCAGGCTGCTCAGCTATGTGCTGTTGGATCAACTCGCAACCGCATAGGTAACAACACAACACGTCCCCTTGTTTTCCAGGATGGCCCGAAATTGCACATCAAGGCCACAGATGCTGCATCCTACCACCCCACTGTGAACACTTCCTACCCAGCAAGCGCACCAGGTCATGTCGGGTTTCAATGGCCTGATAGCATTTGATGATGCCAGGGTGGTCGCCGAGCAGCATGAGATACTTGGCCTCTGATTCAAGGATGCGCACTTGCTCCCTGGACACATGCAGTGCTTGCACCAGAAGATTAGCCCATCCACGCGGTAAGGTAGATGGTGAAAGTGGTTTGCACATAGAAACTGCGCATGCCATGTCCATGTTCTGCCCCTGTCTGCATCTGGCAACAGTTTGCTGCCAATGCCATTGCCACATAAACGCCCCTTGCCCTGCGCACCTCGTGATGCCTGGCTTGCTGAGGTACACGGTTTTAATGGCCACCTTTTGCTGGCTCAACTTGTGCTCCGCAAGCCAAACCTCAGAGAAGCCCCCCTGCCAACACAGGAATGTGCATCATGCGTGGCATCCATGCAGGACCTGGGACACGCATGAACCATCTCTTCCCCAATGCACACGCCAGGTACTGGAGTTCAAGTACAGACAGCCGAGCTGCGCACCTCGCCCAGGACCGAGAGGAGCTGATACTGTTGAACGACAGGATGCTTGCGCCAGTCGAGCAACCTGTAAGTGATTATTAAGGAGCGTGCTCAAGCATACCAGCTTGGAAAAGTTTAGGTGTCAAGCCACGTCGTCCAGTCCACCCATTCAGTTCTTACGTGCTTCGGATTGGCCTGTAAGTAGCATCTTGTTCAGAGCCACAGCAGCAGAAAACCTCAAGCAGACCAGGCATCAGCGGTCCACGTCAATATCGCCGAACGTTTATGTGCCAGCCAGCCCAGCGTCCATTCCTCACAATGCCCTGGACATATATCGGATAATGAACTGGATTCCGCCAGTTGATCAGCAAGCTTGCACGACGTCTACGAAAACGCATGCACTGTAGCAGCAGCTTTGAATCTGGGCAGCAAAGCCTGATATAATGCTCTTATGCGCTGCGGAAGCCAGCAAGTACAGGCACCAGCTGTACTTCTGGCAGTACAAGATTACAGCATGGGATAGTACTACATCCATTGAATGCTAATGATCAGACAATACTGTATGTTAATGCGCACAGGACCTTGCGGTCACTGATGCGGTGGCTGCAGTGATGCCCGCTTGGATAAGAACAAGAGAGCATCGTGAATAGGCCCCACATGCATCACGGCAGCTTAAAATTTGATAATGCTTGATCAACACTGCAACGTTACCATGTGCAGAAACTGCATGGAAAAGAACCCAGGCATGGCGGCATGAAGACTTTGATAATCTTGTAGATGAAAGTGCATGGATATGACATGAACTGCACAGGAAAGAACAAATGCACTAAGGGATGTTTGTGCTGATGGTCTCCGCATATGTTAAGTTGCCGGGTGTGGCTTGGCTCAACAGATGGTGCATGCCTTGGTTTGTTGTGCACGCACTCCCCATCGGCATCGTTGCGCAGAAGCACGTGTCGGCATGCTTGGCAAATGCAGCACCGTACTCCTTATAGCTGCGCTCGCACCACAGCTTGCCCTGCACAGTGGTGTTGAGGTCCTGCAGGTTGAGGAAAACAGCTGGCTTGCCCTCCACCCGTTGCACGCAACCATGCTGCCATGTTGCAGCTGTGTAGATGGTCGAATTGGTGTCCACCTGACCTGACCACCACGGTAGCGCAATCCAGTGCAGGTTGAGCTGCTGGATGCCCTTGAACAGAGCAGTGCTGACAATGAGCATGGGGATGGCCACATCGCCGCCCTCCTCCAGCGGCTTGTACACGCGCACGCGGTTGGACGCGGTCTGGGCCAGCGCAGCTGGGAACATGGCCCAGGCTGCTTCGAATGCCGCGCGTGTCATCAGGTGTCCTGCATGCCAGTGCACGTATGGCATGAGCCCCGAGCGCGATGCGACCAGGATGCGTGCATTCCACACGCTGTGCCACCAGTCATCTCCCAGACTCTTGGGCGGGGGGTCCAGGTGCTCCAGCCTGCCGTGTACATCACATGACATGTCAGATCACAAGCAGCACAGCACAGCACAGCAGCGGGGGTCAGGTGCATTGTGCTGCCCGTTGAAGACACTCAAGCACTGAACACGCAGGCATCACACGCAGTTCAGGGCAAAAGCTGACAGGCAAACCATTTGTGCACCATGCAGCACAACAGCGTGCAAGAGCACAGATGCACACATACCTTCCCCACGCAGACGGTCTGCCGTTGAGGAAGAGGTGCTGCCTCGTGAGCGGGCACACCGCGAACACGTCATCGTTCATGTACAGGAACAACTCCGACAGGCCGGGGATGCGGTGCAGGAATGCCTCAATCGCATTGGAGTTGAAGGTGGGCAGCACGTCAGCGGGCATGAACGACGCGTGGTCCACAAAGCGGA
The DNA here is from genome assembly GCA_004335575.1 of Haematococcus sp. NG2. Lineage (NCBI taxonomy): Eukaryota > Viridiplantae > Chlorophyta > Chlorophyceae > Chlamydomonadales > Haematococcaceae > Haematococcus > Haematococcus sp. NG2. The sequence continues at coordinate 43,876 of QAXD01000042.1, read as the reverse complement.
TGCGCTGCCGCAGCTCGGGCACAAACACGGATGTGTCGAAGCTCTGGTTCTGGCTCACCACGAAGATGGTGCGCACCCATGGGGCCATGTGCCACACGCCTGTAAGTACAGGGCGCGAGTGTGTGTGTGTCACATGGCTCAGCTGGCAAGATGTTGACAGGTGTCTGGCGCTGGCGCTGAACCTATCTCAGCACGTGCAACGCACATGGACTTGATATGTCTTCTCGTATGTCCTCGGACCCTGCGTTTGTTTGTGCTAGTGGCCACGGCTACTCACTTGCAATGGAGAGTATGACTTCGCCATATGTGATGAAGCGCTGGCTGTCCCTCACGTTGCTGACATTCATAAGCTGCATGTAACGTGCCTGCCATGATGAGTCACTGGCATTCACGAATGTGTACACCTGCAACAGCACACACATACTATGTTTGCAAATACGGGGAACAAATACACAGTTCTGTCCACCCCTCGCCTGCCAAAGGACCATCACGGCCAACCCAGCGCCCGGTCCCAACCCCGCGGCAACCCTACATATTTCCATAAGCCAGTGCAGCATGGTGCACGCTGCCTACTGTGTACAGCCGTACACACTGGCCATATGTGTGCGGGCATCGCCCCTGCCATCCCTCACTCACCACATCAATAGGCACAGGCACTGCCACTGCCTCCGCGGTGCGATTGCGTGGTGGCGGTGGCGGCGTGGTTGCGCCACCTGCAGAGCGCTGGGACAGGGCGACCTGCAGGCCTGCCGACCGCTGCGTTGTGGCGCGTCTGCTGGCGAGCGACTGCAGCTGCTCCTTGAGCCGCTGCCGAGCCATGGCCAGATCTTGCTGCGTGTTTGCCAGCCCGGCTGCCCACCGCCGCTGCTGCTGCAGCTGAGCCTGCTGCTGCTGTTTCAACTGCTGCAAGCCAGCCAAGCTCTGTCGCAGCTGTTGGGTATGTGACTGATCCTGGAGTTGCGTCAAACTGGGCAGCTCCAAGCCTTGAGTTTCACGAAGAGGCCTGCCTCTGCGGTCACTGCCAGCTGAATGATGCATAAGATCAGCACTGGTATGTAGATGAGCTGGATGTGTCATCTGAATTGCCAGATGCCTGTCCTGATCGTGCTGCGGGATGGCGTCCAGTTGTGCAGCTGTGTGCTGATGTGTGATGGCAGCTCCCCCTGGCAGCTGCTGCAAGTGCCTGCCATGAGGCCCCTGGCTGCTGACAGACTCCTTGTTGATGGGCCAACCATGCGCAGCGCGTCTGTTGGGCCAATGCAGCACATCAGCATGGCGGTCGCCAGGTTGCGACCGCACATAATGATGCAATGCAAGGTGACGGGGCAGTCCAGCTGCACCATTCTCTGCCAGTGTAGGCGTGAAGAACAAAAATAAACGGAGAAGCAGCGCCCCAAGCGAGGGATGCCCACTGCAAATCGACAGACAAGTTGATGGGCGTGGTGGGCCCAGACGGCAAGCAACAAGTTTCAGGCCGTTGTTACAAACCAGTTTATACTTGGATTATTGCCCTGGTGCAGCCTTTGAAAACCAGCACACCTGTGCATCACCAGGCGCTGTCACGTAAAAAGGGCAAAGAGAGCATAAAGATGGTGGATCGCTCATCCACTTAAACATGAGGAAATGCCCATATCCAGCCTCCCGGCATGAGGCCAGACACCAAACACGCCTACACACCTGGTAAGCAGAATACAGAACTGATACACTGCTCTGTTCCAGAAACCAGGCAGAAACCTCTCATTGTACTGGACAGCCCACATCATTCCGTGCAGCGCACAATGACCCATCGACATTGCAAACTAGACGCTGGCGGCAGCCTCTTGCACACCGACCTGAAGTCCGTGTTTGACAGACCGCTGTCTCAACTTACCCAGCATCATGCAGGGAGACGCCCTAGGCATTGCAAAGCAGCAACATCCAACTTGAATATAATCGACCTGGAGCACATGGCACAACACACGTATGGCAGGAGCATGCGCACACAGTGTGCTGCATGGTGCATGCACCGTCCAGATAGCGCTCTGGAGCTGGCAGCTCAGACACATTGGCACACCAGCAGAAACAGCAGTTCATGAAGAACTTGGCATGGGAAGATCATCATTACCTCATGCATGCGCGCTGCTCACGCATGCATGACCCATAGGCATAGCAGCGCAGAAGCATGACTGAGCATGACCTGCAAATGCTGTTGAATATTCATAGAAACTGCGGCGGCACCACAGTGTAGCCTGCTCTGTGCTGTTAAGTTCCTGAATGTTCAGGAAAATAGCAGGCTTCTCCTCCCAGCGCTGCACGCAACCATGCTGCCATGAGGGTGCATTGTAGATTGTTGAGTTCTTGTCCACCTGACCTGACCACCATGGTAACCACATCCAGCGCAAATCCAGCTGCTGGAAGCCTTTGTACAGTGCTGTTGCTGCCATGAGCTGCGGCACAGCCACATCCCCACCTTGGTCAATTGGCTTGTAGACGCGCACACGGTTGGAGGCTGTTTGTGTGAGTGCCTCACGGAACATGGCCCAGGCCGCCTCAAACGCACGGCGCGTCATCAGGTGCCCCGCATGCCAGTGCACGTAGCTCATGAGCCCCGTCCTATGAAGGCAAAGGCAGGGAACAGCCAGCTCCATCTGCCAGAATGCGGCTATTGAGCGCGTCACATGCAGCATGTGGGGTGCATGCTTGGCGCTGCCTGCCAGCTCGTGCTTGCAGTGCAATGCACGTATGAACTCATCACGCGCCCATCAGCCTCAGTCAGAACATGGTGTTGAAACTGCTGCGACTGCTGCTTACCGTGATGCAAGCAGATAGCGCGTGTTCCACACATTGTGCCACCAGTCATCCCCCAGGGTGCGAGGTGGTGGATCCAGGTGCTCCAGCCGCGCCCACACTGCAGGCTTCTGGCCCACAAAAATGTGCTGCCGCGTGAGCGGGCACACCGCGAACACGTCATCGTTCATGTACAGGAACAGCTCCGACAGGCCGGGGATGCGGTGCAGGAATGCCTCAATCGCATTGGAGTTGAAGGTGGGCAGCACGTCAGCGGGCATGAACGACGCGTGGTCCACAAAGCGGATGCGCTGCCGCAGCTCGGGCACAAACACGGACGTGTCGAAGCTCTGGTTCTGGCTCACCACGAAGATGGTACGCACCCATGGGGCCATGTGCCACACGCCTGTGTGGCAGCAGCACAATGAGGTAACAACCCAATGAAACACACTGGTGTATGTTGGGTCGCTCAATAGCAGACAACACCACAACAATGCTTGCACATATACACAGGTGCTGCAGATGGCAGCGCATCTCACTGGCGATGGAGAGCAGGACCTCGCCATACGTGTTAAACCGGCCCCAATCATCCATCTTGCTTTTGTTCATGGCCTTCATATACCGCGCCTGCCATGCCGGGTCACTGGCATTCACAAATGTGTATACCTGCAAGGAGCGCAACCAGAGTCACAGGGTCCAGTATCTTGGGTATCCAGCAAGGGGGATATGGAGAACAGAAAAGAGCTGTGCCCAAATGGCCATATTGCTCCCCCAATGTCTGCTGCTTCACTCACCACATCCACTGGCACAAGCAGCCATGGCTCTTGTCCTGTGCTGTAGGTGCTGTCTCTGCTGCTTTTGGCGATGTGCTGTGCTGGGTTGGAGGTTTGTGGCTGTGGCAGCAACAGCAGGCTCGACCCCCCTCCATGCTCTTGCGTTCTCTGCCGTGCAGCTTGCTCCATCTTCATCTGCTGTGCTGTCGTGTGCTGCTGTGCAGCTATGGCATCATGTAGCAGGGGCCCAGCACCGTGCCGCAGCTGTCGCTCCAGTGCTTGCAGGTGCTCCTCGTGAAGTCGTGCATACATGCCACCCCGTGCTTGCTCTGCAGCTTGCACCCAGCGACGCCTGCTATGCCTCCACATGTTGCCAGCTCTCCTGCTTCGCAAGGTACCGCCTGCAGCAACTGATGGCGCACCTTCCACGCTGGCACTGCCATGCTGTTCCGCTGTTTTTGCATTCTGGGCCGTATTCCAGCTCATGTCTGCCGTGGTCTGAATGTTCCTGGTGACGCTGCCATAGCTCAAAGGCTGCCGCGAAGGGATAGGCCCTGCGTCTCCCTGCACCACATCAGTGTGGGCGGATCCTCCGCATGGGAGGTTGCTGGTGAGCTGTGAGCTGGCCCAGGCACTACGGTCCCCCGTTTTCCCCAGTGCATCACCAACGAACACCAAGAGCCATGCCACGACAACGTTGCACCTGGAGACACACGGCGAGTGGGGTGTGCGGGAGTCAGAAGGGCCAGCGGTGCAGGTTAGCCTCCCAACCACTGACGAGGGAAGTGCATGGATTCTTGATTTACGAGCTCAGCGAAATGGAAATCGCTTCCAGGCAAGCCCGCCCAGATCCACTGACCCAGCCATTCATCTGCCCCACGCCGACAGGCCTGTTATCGTGCCAGATTCTAGCAGCGAATCAACTTCAACGGGTTGTACTCTGGTTCTGAGCACCTTCACGTCCGCAGCTGTGTCTGACAACAGTAGGTGAATGTCAACGGGCTTCCATTATGTCAATCATGGTGTTCTTAGTCAATCAGACCCTTTTCGCATGGCAAATGGCATCGGGGCTCTTCTTCTCACTCATAATGCAGTATTTGTACTGTTTGCGGGGATGGCGGGGATTGTGCTTCAGCATTAGGGAGCTCAAGCGTGATAAATAGTTGTCATGTCATAAATAGTTGTCATGAGAGATCATTATAACTACAGTAGCAGCAGTACCTACTTCACTCGCGAAAGTCAGACACTGGCATGGGCATGCCTGACCAGAGTCAAAGCCGTTCTGATGCATCAACCCATGCAACTTCCGCACCGTGCCTGGAGCACACTGGACAAGGGCCAGGGCCCTGGTAGTACACAAGGATGTCACTGAAGGTGAACGCCACCAGCCAACCACGCGTAGCACTGCGCCATTAGCTCGTGATTGTGCAAGCCCTTATCATGATGCATCCATGTGCATGTGCAACATTGTAACTCTGTGCTCTTCAGCACCTCACGCAATTGGTGACAGTGGACATGAAGTAAGGGTGGGGCGCGGCATCTCAGGGTGGATTTTCCATCTCAGTAGAACCAAAAAAACACCACCCCTTCGTGGTGTTCCACGCACGCTCATCCATGCACCAAGATCCAGGTCGCAATGAGCTGACCACCAGGCAGCTGCTGGTATCATATCATAACAGACATGCCCTGTGCGCACTTCAGGTAATCAGGGCCTGTCATCAGGGCCCTGGCTCCCTGCACAATTCTGGGTAGCTCCGCAGTGCTTGAAGTACATGCTGTCGAGGCCATGCTGTCGACTATGACGCTGTCCGGATCCTCTTTTTGTAGGTCTTATGAAGCCCTCCTCCACCATCTTTTCCATGGGTCACGTGGATGGTACAGATCGGACAATTTCGTTGGTACAGGCCGCAACAGTTGCTCAAATACATTTCTGGCTCACGTGTGCCAGCCTCCTTCCTGGCCATTTTTGTATGTACCATTGTACCTCTTTACATGTGTGCAGCATACTGTAGATATCATGCTTCCATGACACGCTCAGCTGGACAGAGAAGCCTCGTACGCAGCCCACCCTGCTTCACGGTACTGTGCAGCGGCAGCAGCGGGGTCAGCGGCCTGGATGATGCCGCGGCCCACAATGATGACGTCACTGCCGCGTGTGCCAATCACGTCAGAAGGTGTGTTGTACTGTTGCCCAAGTGCGTCCCCACCCGCAGCCAGCTGCACCCCGGGCGTCATGTGAATCAGGCCTGCGCACATGCAGGTGGCACTTTGTGAGTACGCACAACTGAGACTGCTGAAAGTTGCCTGAGACTGCTGAAAATTTTTACAGTAAGCAAAGTATGGGTTTTCGTGGTAACACACCACTACACATGCATGCACGACACATGCTCGTCCAAGCACCTGGAGGTGTGGGTGTGGGCCATGAGGCAGGGTTGGTGGAGATGAAGCCCATGACAAAGTCCTGGTGCTGCAATGCGGCCTTGGCCACCGCCTCTGTGTACGCGCCAGCAGCCAGCGTGCCCTTGGAGCTCATCTCTGCCACAAGCGCAACAAACCGTGCAGGCAACATCATCAGTAGGAGGGGGACAGGGGCACTGCTTAGAGTCCGCATGGCCAAGACCACAACATCGCACCATCCCTTTTCGCGTTGGAAGGTGTGAATTGTGACACCCGCATGGCTCCACACAATTCACAAAGACATGTGCGCTGTACTCCACAGAGCCACTCACCAGCGAGCAGCAGCAGGCCACGGCCCTTGGACAGCCCCACTGTTTTCAGACCGTCAATGATGCCGGGGCCAGGCACCAGGTGCGCATTGGTGATGTCGGACCAGTCTGTGAGGGGCAGGCCATACAACGTTGTGACCTGGAGCACAAAGCCGCTCGCAAGGCTCATGGCCACTCAGCTCATGACCTGCATGCCTGATACTGCTGCAGTAGCACAAGCTGAGCATGGGCAGAATCAGAGGGCAACATGTAAGGGTTCTGAAAACAGGAGCACACCACGTGACTGGAAGTCACAGGGGCTCACCAGCGATCTTGTAGATGCCACCCGCATACTGGTGCACCACGGTGTTTCCAATGTCTGCAAACTTGCGGTCCTCAAAAATCAGGAAGTCTGCATGCAGGCACATGGCAGAAGCGACATCTTGTGCGGGTTGTTCATCACACAATTGTTGAAGTTACCGTTATTTGGCCAACCAGGTCATGTGGAATGCTTGCCACAACTTTGAACGCACCATGCTTTTTTGCGATCTCCTGCAGCTTGGCTGCAATGGACGCATCCCACTTGTCAAAGATGTCCACGTGTGTCTTGAACACCACAATGTGGGGGCCGATCTGCACGTACACCACAACCAGTATCACATGTGCAATGCATTGCTGCGATGCACCGTTCAGGCTGCAGGGATACATGTGCTGCTGGCCTGCGGCACACAAAGGGTACAGCAGCAACAGCAAGGCAAGACAGCAACCAAGCCCATCATCTCTGTTGAGGACCTGCGCTGTAACCTCTCCGGCACAATCCTGGCCCCCCTGTTCCCTGGACCGAGCACCAGCCCCTGTTCCACCACGCACCCACCTTCTCCGCCAGCTCCAGCATCTCCTCCGCCGTGTCCACATCAGCGGCCACGCTAAGGTTGGACTTCTTCTTCGCCATCAGCTCCAGGCAGCGGCGCGCCAGAGCGTTCTGGGCCAGCTTGGCGCGCTCCTCGTACCGCAGCCTGTGCGCGGCAGCAGCAGCAGCCGAGGACGCAGTGGAGCAGCGGGGGGATCAGGCACAGCCATGGAGTGGGTCTGCCATGACTGGTACCCACCACCAAACACATCAAGGCGCACCAGCTCCCGCCACGGTAGCATGCAGAGCCAATCCAAGTGCACAGTCCATGGGTCACACACCGCTTGGGCTTGGCGGGGGCGGCAGGTGGCTCAGGGGACTTGGCGGGGGCTGCACCCGCAGTGGGCAGCTGTGTCTGGTTCTCCGCAATGAATGCGCGCACCTTGGCGGCCACCTCATTGGTCACCTGTGAGGGCGATCAGGATGCAATCATATGTTGAACCTCTACTCAGTTCCTGCTGGCTTGTAACCTCATGGGTCCCCCTCCCAGACCACCCCATATGGGGCCTGTACCCCCCCTGCAGGGATCCCTGGCTGTAAGCAGCACCAGCTCTATGTGTACACTAAGGAGACCTGCTGGCACACGCTCTGCCAGCTCCTACGTGGCTGCTGCACCCTCCCTCTCCCTCCGTGCACACCTTGCCGTGCTTGACCAGCACGTCCAGCAGCGTCGACAGCTTGAACGCGGCATGCAGCGTGAGCCCATTCTTGGCCAGGTGTGCGGCCCCACCCTGCTCCCGGTCAATCAGCACCACCACGTCCTTCACAACCAGCTTCTCAGCCTGCGGGATCAGCATGTGCAGGTGCTGCGTCACATTGAGGTGCTGCACATGGTAGAGGCCAGTAACAGATGGCACTTTGGCAAGGACGATGTGCTGTGCCCTCTGCCCAAGATCAGGTCACCACAGCCTGCGCACCTTCCTGCCCCCCCGCTCAAGTGCTGCGGCAGATGCAGCAACACCAGATGGTGCTGTGGCCAAGAGGCTGTGCCGCCCATATGCAGCATCACGTGCCGTGCTCACCTGCAGTGCCTCCAGTGTCTCCAGCACTGACGCGCCTGACGTCACCAAATCCTCCACAATGAGGCACGTCTGGCCCGGCTTCATTGCACCCTCAATCGCCTTCTTGGTGCCATAGTCCTTGACCTGGGGCATCAGTGTGGTGGGCGGGTGGCACATGCGGCAGTCAATACACATGCATCAAGTGCACACCACACAACAAGATGCTGTGACATGCTACGCAGCAGGCACAATCCTGCGCACCTCCTTGCGGCGCATGATCATGGGCAGGTCAAAGCCCAGAGACATGCAGGTGGCGATGGGAAGAGCGGTGTAGGGCACGCCGCAGATGATGTCAAACTTGACGTCGCGCACCTTGTTCCACATCATGCGCGACACCTGCGGCATACCACGGCACAATGTGTGATGCACGTTGCGGCTGTCTGATGCGGCGGTGACCACCCAGCGTCCGTTTTGTGCCCAACTGCATCATGTGCTCACAGTGTGTGCTGGTGTAAGGGTGTGGCTGCTGCAAGCGATCAGCATGCCCATTGCTTGCGCTTTTTGTGGGGCGTGGTCCAGTGCTGCGCACCTGCTCCAGGATGTCTGGGTAGGACACAATCACACGCAGGTCCACATACACAGGGGAGATGAGCCCGCTCTTGAGCTTGAACTCGCCAAACTTGACGGCCTGTAACACATAACATGCATGCGCAAACAAGGCAAACATCACCACTCAAACGCCGGAACATCAGGCAGGGCGCGTTGCAGGTGAGGACTCCTGAATGCTTGCACGAGCACACCATAGCATGCTGTGTAGGCATCGCACCTCAATCTTATTCAGCTTCAGCACCAAGTCCTCAATCTCAGCCTCCGTCATGGGGTCACGCTGTGCAGAAACAGGGTGGGCATGATTTGCCAGCAGCTCAAACATACCAGCATGCATGCCATGACAAGTGCATGATCGGCCATGCACATACCGTCGTAGCCTTGACGCCGGCACCACCATGACCGCGGCGGAATGGCTTCGCCACAAAGCCAGCGACGGCACGGAACGGAGCCAGAGGACCCATCGCACGCTGCGGTGCTGCGGCTGTCGGCACAGTAGGAGACCTGGTTGAAGGTGCAGCACGGCTTGATACAGCTACACTGTTACTGTTTGACCTGGAGACGCGACTCTTAGCGGTCGCCGCACGCATAAAACAAGCAACGATCAACCCAGTGTAAAATCAGTGGATCAGAATTGCAAAGATGTGCAGCTTGTGGTACCTTAGGCGCGATTGATGGTGGAGTCCAAAAACAACCAGGGTTTTAGGGTTCCAAACAATTGCAGCATACGCAAGTCGATCCATCCACAAACTGCATAAACCTATCATTTTGATAAGTACTATACAGCTGTGCACCTCATGCAAACCGCACTTGTCCGGGGACCTTCTTCAGCTCTAGGACGTTGCAGCACGTCCTACAGCTGCTCAATAAATTCTCAGATAGCACGGAGGTCGAGCCGTCGGTGTCCCCCGGTTTGTGTGGTAGCCCAGGCGGCACAACAAGATGAGGTGCGGGGATGTAAGCGGAGATACCAGCTGTTTGCGGCCATATATATGATTACGCACTCATTGCACCATTGTCATAGCGCAGCATGCAAGCCATACTGTATCTGCATGATGCATGCGCAGACAGAGGAGGAGCGGGTCATGCGTGTACGCGCTGAAACCACACGCCGCATCCGTGCGTTTGGTGCCAAGGGGCGCATGCGCGAGGCCATCCAGGTGCAGAGCGCGTGTACCTGGCACATGCTTGTCTGTACCCGCCTGTCCCGCCATCTTGCCCCCATTTGTATCCACGCCCCAAGTCAGCATGCTGTGTATGCCTTCGTGGACGCTCTGCCGCTTCACTATCCGCAGGAACTTGCAAGCCTGAACGACAAAGGCGTGCAACCAGACACCTACGCGGCAACAGCACTGGTGCAGGCATGCACACGCGACATGGAGCTAGCACAGAGCGTGTTTGAGGAGCTGTTTGGTAAGTGAAGGGAGGGAGAGGGATCGCCAGATTGGACCACTACAACTGCGCGTGCTCAACTGCGCGTGCTCACGCCTCAATCATTATGTTGTGTGGCCTCCATCCACAGGCCCTGCCAAGCATCAGAGCATACATCAGCATTGGGTGTGCATGGCCATGCATGTGGTGGCCACCGTGTGAGCCATGCTGCTGGCTGCAACACTCAGGTGACTTCCTGCAACCCGACGAGGTGACATTTGCGGTGCTGCTGCGTGGCTATGGCGCGCTCAACCCCCCTGACTGGGTCAAGATTGACACCACACTCACAACCATGCGCACCAAGTACAACATAGAGCCCAGTGCAAGTACGTGGTGTGGGTTCCGCCTGCTGTTGCGTCCTGCCTGTCCCGAATGTGCAAGGGGGTTTTCAGGTGCCGGCAAGACCAGCCTCTGTCCCTTCACACGACTCGTGCATTTCCTCGGTGGCCCCTGCAGCTTCTTACAACGTGCTGCTGGAGGTGTGCTGCCGCACCAATGACCTGGAGCGTGGTGAGGACGTGATCGACCGCATGGCTGATGACGGCGTGGAGCCCGATGACTTCTCAGAGGCGGCCGTGGCCTCGCGCCGTGCACTGCGCTCATACCTGCGCAAGAAGCTGTTGTGAGATGGGCCTGAAACTGCGCAGCGCTCATCCTCGCGGGAAGTGGCTGTATGCTGGTGTTGGCCGTGAACCCCCCTCGTGAGCTCATGTGCTGAGGATGGGTGTATGACGCAATTAGACATGCTCTGTTGATGATCAGGGCCATTACTGTGACACGCGCTGCATGAAGATGTGCCAGGCACGGTCCCTCACCTGTGTCTTATGAGGAAAGCTGTATTGTATGGCTGGCCTTGCTTTGTGCTCAGGGCTATGGTGTGTAAGACCCACTTGCTTACAAGATAGCAAGCATTCCTCCTGCGACCACTTGTTCACAGCTTTCCACAGATGCGCTGTTTTTTCAAACCAACTGGTCAGCATATAATGCAACACACAGGCTAGAGGCCCCCAGTTAAGCGAGCAAAGTACATGCTCACACAGCACACGTGCCACCTCTGTCTTCGCGGGCCCATCAACCAACACCAGCGACCATTCTGTGTTAAGTATGCCATATCAAGCTACACGGGGCAACTGCCTAGTCCAGCTCATTGGCGTCACCGTTTGCTGGCCCATTGCCCGCACTGGCACGGTTCTGCGAGGCTGACAGGCGTGCAAACAGCTCCATGAGTGCCGCCATGCTCGCAGCCCCCTCCATGCTGTGCGCGCCCATACCAGCCATGCCGCCCGCCATGCGCTGCGGGGTGGAGCGTGTGGGGCAAGAGCACCATGGTGGTCCATCGCCCGTGATGGCACAGCACAGCGGCACGGTAAGGTGTAACACTGATCATCACAATGACCATCAGTGTACAGAACTGTGGTTCTTCTGATGGTGCCGTGCATGAGATGTGCCATCTCCCACTGCCCACCTACCCTGCTGTACTCGTCCGCCTGCTCCGTGGCCGGCCGTGACCTGGCCAGCACCGCCTCAAAGTCGGCGTGGCACACGGGGCGCAGCGCATCGTGCGGTGTGGAGGCCAGCGACGTGCCCGTGGGCCCCGGCTTGGGCAGCCCCGATGTGGAGGGCCCACCAGTTGCAGTGCCTGTGCAGCACACAGCGGCGTGGATCATGCCATTGTCAGTGATGTCTGATGTGGCATGAGCAGGTAAGGGCTGCCCATGACCTGCTGCTCACATCTGCAAAACAGCCACACGCACCAACATGACACCTAGCTGAATGTCGTAGCGAAAGCGGCACATGTAGGGATGTTCATGCACTCTTCTTTGACATGCAGGTTGCATGCTGCAGCTCACCGAGGCGCTGCGCCCGCTGCGCCACTGCCTGGGCCGCCCAGTACTCGCCCAGCACGCGCTGCGCGGCGGCCGCACACAGCTCCATGAGGTCTGAGCCGGAGAAGCTGCAGGGGGGCGTGAGGTGGCGGTGGACATGTGGTTGACCGGGGCGCAGCTGCAGGAGGCAAGTGAGCCCTGAACCTGGCTGTGAACGGCATCAGTGCGTCACCCACCCCTCCGTGCGCGCAGCCAGCCATGTGATGGCGCCCTGTGATCCAGGACCTGCGATGGGCTCATCGCGCAGCAGCTCACGCGCCACCGCATCACCGCCCACCTGGCGCAAGGCAATAGCACGTAGCACACGGCTGCTTTGCAGGAGCTGCGAGGTGCTGGTGCACAGGGCTAGGTGCCACGAGCAACTGTGGCCTGTGCAGAAGAAGCATGCCCGCTGCAACTACGCCATCAAACCAACACGTGCTGCACAGCAGCATTGGCACCAACCACTGGTATCACAGCAGCGTGGCCCCCAACATGTACACGTGTGCGCCGTTGCTGTGCGGGGCCCGGGGGGCACACACCTCGCGCTGGTGGCGGCGCAGGTAGGAGCGCAGGATGGCGGCACGCTGCCGCGCGTCAGGCAGCCCCACCTCGTGCTGCACGCTGAACCGGCTGCGGGGAGTAGGGGCGGGGAGGGGGGGGGGGGCCAANNNGTGTGGGGGGGGGGCCAATAGTGTATATTGCGGGGTGTGAACTCAGTTTGGAAAGGCCGTGCAGGCATGACGTCACCGCGCCAGGAGGCGCAGCACAGGGCGTGCAAGCCGAGGGTGGTGTGTCAGGCCGCCTTACCGCAGCACTGCCTCGTCCACCATCCACGGCCGGTTGGTGGCGCCCATGACCACGATGCGCTGCCCATGGCCCGACTCCATGCCGTCCCTGTGGAGGGGTGCAGGGCGCATGGACACACGCATGGCCAAATGCATACCGCATGCTTGCATGCGAGCGCCAAGGGTGCATCACACCTGTCGCATGCGGGGACGGGGGTCACAGGCACTGTGTGCTGCTGCATGCCGCACCCACCACAGCTGCATGAACTCCGTCTTGACTTGCAGGCTGGCCTCGTGCTCGCTCTGCGCACCGCGCTTGCCCAGCATTGCGTCCACCTCATCGATGAAGATGATGCAGGGCTGCAGCGAGGTGGTTGGGGTGGCGATGGGTCTGCTGTTGTTGTTGTTTTGCATGGGGAGGTGTGTGTGTGTCTAGGGTGAGGGGGGTAGGGAAAAATTTCCCTAGGGAAAATTCGCAAGTCGGCACATTGCACGCTCGTGGTTCCTCAAGTCCAATGGTGCTTCTTTGCTGCCCTCCGGCGTTGTGAGCTCCGACATAGATTGGACCCGACTGCATAAACTCAAGACCGACATTGATTTTTGCAAACCTAAGACGCTGGTTGCTCTGCACGCGAAAGCACGCGTCGCCTTGAAGGATGCATCCGGGTCTGGGTTGAAGGATGTGCACCCACACACGTGCCCCACTCTCTAGAAAGCGCCAGGCAACAAAAAACACAGCGCCGGCATCATAAGTACGCGCTCTTTATCAAAAGGCCGCGTTCGCACCTGGGCCCTGTGAGCAGGTCCCAGTGAGCAGGAAATTGGAATGCGCCCTGACAGGGAATCACGTCGATTCCTGATCTATATGATTGCTGGGCAGGCTGCAGGACGAAGGTGACAGCAAGTTGACAGATGACAGATGCTGAAGTTGCCCTGCTGTTCTGCATGCGCATGCACTGTGTGTCCTGTGCCTGCTGCACGCTGCATGCCAGCAGCATGTGGCACCAGCTGCTAGCCCTGATCAAGAATGAGCTGGGCTTTGGCACAGTCTGCATGCAGCACATGAAGGTAGGTGTGCTGGATGAGCAATGTCATCCAGTGCTGCATACAACCCTGCGTACAAGGCAGGCCTGCCGGCTATGGTCAGGGATAGCGGGCTCGTCAGCAGCATCACCATGATCAAGGCTGCACCAGAACCATCTGCTAAGGATGAGACAAAGGGATTGGGGCTCAGGATGCAGCTGCT
>QAXD01000041.1:719477-744852 GCA_004335575.1 Haematococcus sp. NG2 | reverse complement strand
TGCGCAAAAAGAAGAACGCACCCGAGGTTTAAGGGGGCCCACGCCAAGTCCCAAATCACATCTGTTTGGTGTGACCTGTACTGTACTTTCTGTTGCCAATCTTTCTTCTTTTGTTCTTGCAATGATAACAATTTACAATTACATTTGCCAGTGCAGCTCAGAACAATGCACCAGCGATGATCCTAGATCGCACATGTGCTTAGATGCAGGCAACATGGTTTCTGTCGAAATATAGACGACAGAGCTTATGTACAGTTTGCATTTGCTCAAAACCCACGACTTTCAACCAGACTGTTCAACGACAGCTAGCAACAGTGGGTTTGCCGACTGCAGTGGCATGTGCAAGACTGTATGCGGGGAAAACAGCAATACAGGTAAACTAGACAGCAACAGCAAGTATTTAGTGCTGCATGCGCACATCAACCATGCGCTCTGTGCTAGAACAAACAACAAGTCACTCACCAATGCATCGAGTGTGTGTGACCATCACAACCAATGAAATGCAACTGTTCAGTACTATGCAAAGCCAGTGCATCACCAAACACCACCCTTAATGTGTGGAAAACAAGGCCCAGGGCATCCCCAAGCCATTGGAAAATGAAATAAATCACCATGCCAGCCAGGTTGTTGTGCATGCTGCTGTTTCACCAACCTATCTCGCTTCATACATGTCTGCACCATGACGTCGTGCAAAGATGCAATGAAGCAGCACAACAAACACAGCAGATCCCTGCATTTTGTGGTGTTGCAGGGCCATTCTGGTTGTGGTTCATATCATCCACCCATCCACCCATCATCCACCATGGCACGCACCACATCACAGATCATGCCGTAGCACACCATCAAGTCAGCACGTACAGCAAACCATGAAGCACCAACAGCCATTCTGAGGCACATGCAAGTCACAGTATCTTGTGCAAACCAGCAGCAGGTGCACGGCAAGCCTGTCACATGTGCTGCTGCATGGCATGGGGTGCCGAAGCAGTCGGCACACAGCACGCCAGGAAAGGACAGGAAAGAAAAGGAAAGAAGTCAGATACACGCGCACGCCACGGCGCTAGAGAAAAGACCGAATGTGTCTGGGCATCTGACCCCTAAACCTGGTGGGAAACCTGGAAAGTGAACCGCCGCAGATCCTAGAGAAGCTAGAGCATCTTCTGGAACTAGAAGGGTGTGGGTCACAAGCCAGATGTCTGGCGCACAAAGCATCGCGTGCTTGAGAAGATCCAGCACCTGGGTCATCTGTACTGCATGGCAGTACAGCGCCTCAGGGGCCCACATGCGCAACCACCATTCATCTTTGTATGACACAACATCCTGCGCATACAGTAGGCAAATTCATACCAGTAGATCGTAGCGAAAGCTCGCAGCAGTGCTACCACTGCCTGCTCACAGAATGGGTAACTACACAATCCTGCACGCAAGGCCACAAAGGGCCCCATGCCCCGCCCGGCATCTGGGCCACCACACCATGCTGCACCAACAGCTAACAGCCTCCTATCCAGAAAGGAAGTGAGATGAGCACACAAGGGCTGCGAGCGTGCAGCACCTGCTAATTATGGGTGCAAGTCACCAGTCCTCTCGCTGCACTGCACTTGTCTGGACTACATTCACAGCATGCAGCTCACACCCCACAACTAGATGCAAAACCAGGGCTACCAAGGCATGCGTTTGTCTGGCTACTAGTGCAAAATGCATGCAGGTGCCTACAGACTAGTCTGCACAATCACATGCACCGCGCAAGCCTCTTCAAATTCTCGCAAGCTCTCTTTATGTCCATGGTTCCTCACATAAGACGTTACATCACCCACACAAGATGGCGCAGGTTTGCTCAAGGCAAGAGCTGCCAAAAGAGAGTGAAAGTAGTGTACAGCACGCACCATGAAGTGAAAGCGCGCGGGACTATCAGAACCCCTCTGGGTCTGCATGGCAGAAACTGACACACCTGGCACAAGCGTGCCTTTGCCTTGAAAGCAACTCATGAGTGCGCGTATGGTCGTGCATCAACTGGGCGGCAACACATCCATCTTGTGGTCCAGAGCCACGCATGCTGCATGTGATCACCCCACCAGATCACACTGCGGGCACGCCCCTCCGAATGAAAACCTGCGATCGCGCGGCTTGCCAATCGTCCATTGATAATCGCTGCTAGGCCACGCCTCTCGTTCTTGCGCATTCACCTGCAGCCAGGCAGCAGGGCATGTGCAGTGGCTGGTGTCAGTGGCCAACATGGCAGAGCCAAGATACAGCACCTGCAATTGCTGAGGCAGCTGCCTCAATACTAAGCCCTCAGGCAGATGCAGCAAAATATGCCAAACACAACGCAGAGCAGACCCTGCATGGCTGCACAAGCCACGTACATGGGCAGTGTGTAAGGCGCTGCTGCCGCAGCGCGCTGCAGAGCCACCAGGAACTGTGCCGGTGACATGCCCTGTGTGCAGTCACAGCACACCCACAAAGCGTTGCATTAGACAAAAGCTGATGAGCACACCCACAAAGCGTTGCATTAGACACAAGCTGATGAGTGAAGTGCCGTGTGCGTGCTCATGCTGAAGTAGGCAATTACTGCACCACTGCAGTGTTCCCTGCCACACCAATCAACTGGTGCACAGCATGTGCCTGCTCCGTGTCCACTTCCTCAGCACATTGTCACAGCACGTAGCTGATGCTTTAAGCTGCTGCCCTTTCTCACCTGCAGCTCATCCAGCAGCGGGTCACCAGAGTTCATGCGCTTGGGTGCCAGCGCCTCTGGCCACATGCCTTGGCCGGCAGTGCTTGCACAGCTGCCCGTGAGGAGAGGGGACCCGCCAGCGGGAGGCGTTGTAATGCTTGTGGAGCCGACTGGCAGCGCAGCAGAGCCCTGCATGCAGGCGAGCAACAAGGGGATTCAGCGGTGAACGATCTGTGGGGTCCAGCATCTGCAAGACTGCGCTGCATGTGGTGAGTCGTTGGTCTTAGTACCATGGCATCCATGAGTATATCATTTGCAATCTTGCCTGCCCCACCCAGCACAGGCAGCACTCCAACCAGATCGACGTCAATGTGCAGCTAAGGGTGGGCTTTGCACATGACTAGTGATAAGGCATGGCTACTTGAAGGTATGAAGCGAGTCATTGATGCACGTACCTCTACCGGCTCCTGTGCCTCCCACCAGCCAGCCCACATGTCATCACCAGCATCCGACACCATCGCTGCCGCCTGTGCTTGCAGGCCATGAGCAGAAGCAGCAGGAGCCGGAGAAATGGGGCTGTGGGGCTCGTTGCCAGGTGCCTGCTGCAGCTGTGACGCGGCGTGCAGGTTGCCGCGGTGCAGTGTACCGCCCAGCAGTACGTGGTCGCTGCCACCGCCAGCAACCGTGACGGCGGCCACTGCAGCGGCCGCACCAGATGCCGCCGCACTGACCAACGTCTCCTCGGGGCGCATCACCAGCGGAGCACGGCCCATGAATGCCTGTGGTGCACATGCACGTTCCCGCACCGTGACAGGCGAGCAGTCATGCCATGAAGCGTGCAGCGACTACCGTATGTTGTCCTGCTGGTGCGTTTGTTGATGGGAGTGGTGGGTCGGTGTGTTCCACAGCCACTTGGGCTCAGATTGGCGTGCAATACCGTCAGAAAATCTCACAAACCATCTCTTGCCAACAGTGCAGTGCGCGTACCTGTGCCTCCATCAGAATGCCGCGCACAATGCCATTCGCAGGAGGGGGCCGGCAGGAAGGCAGCGCAGGTCGGGCCCCAGTCACTGTGCAGGCGGGCGGTGGGGCCGTAGCTGCCGGGCCCTGCACCACGATGGGGTTCGCGCTGCTGCCGCTGCCGCTGTTGGCCACAGACGCCACGCTGTTCTCGCGGCGCACTCGCTTGGGCGCGTGACCGCTGCGGCTGCCACTGCCACGGGCCTTGGACGCACCGGCCGCCGCTGTGTTTGGGCCGCAGTTGTTCTCGGCCCCAGCTGCACCATAGTGGCCGCAGGCAGCCAGGGAGCCCAGGCCCTTGGTGTCTGCAGATGCACCTTCAGGGTGCACTACAGCAGCCAAGGCAGCTGGGCCATGTGTGGCCCCACCTGTTGGGTGCTGCGCCTCGCCAGCACAGCGGGAGGCACTTGAAGCCGCAACAGCCTCAGCCACCATCGCTGCAACCGCAGTGGGATGGGGGCAGCGGGCGTCTGAGATGGGGACACCCTTACGCGGCCGTGCGGGCTTCTCAGCGGCGACTGCTGCGGCGAGGGCGATGTGTGCGGCCCCCATGCGGTTGCGGTAGCCCGCGCCCCCGCTGCTGCGCCGCGCAACGGGCGCGCCCTGCTGCTGCCCTCCCTGCAGCGCCTGTGCTGCTGTTTCATCGGCCTGGGGCAGCGCACCCAGTGCAGCTGCCACCGCAGCTGGGACCCCTGCTGTAGCAGCTGCCTCTGGAATGGAGCCGCTGCAGCCAGCCATGGCCTCAGCAGCGCTGCCCAGGCTCCAGCGTGCAAGCACAGCGTCCACCGCCTGCTGCTGGGGGTGCAGCTGCTTGGAGCCCCAGCGCTTGCGCTGCCGGGCACCGGGCTTGGCAGGTGAACGGGCCACGCGTGCCGCAGGTATGGCACGCAGTACGTCACGCATGGTCACGCGTGGGAGTTGGGGAGGTTGTGACTCATCCCTGGCAGAGTTTGTGGGGAGGCCGACTCCCAGCAGGTCCTCACTGAAGCTGCCCCGAAACAGCTGCGGTTCTGAGGCCGCTCGCTTGCGCCCACAGGAGCTTGTGGGAGGTGCAGCCAGGCCAGGCAGGGGCATTGGTTCAGAGCCAAAGGCCTGCAGCAGTGGCATGGCAGCCAGCAGGTGACTGTCCACATCGCTGCCCTCCAGAGCGTTGGGGCAGGATACAGTGGTGGGGAGGAGCCACGTGGCAAGATCCCCCTCAACCAGATCCAAGCCCAGGCCCAGCTCTGCGGCAGTGCCATCACAGCCTTCTGGCCCGGCACCCTCAAACCCTGCAGAGAACAGAGCAGCTGTCCAGTCGGGGGCAGGGCTGGAAGATAGGACCATGGACTGTGCACCAGAGAGCTCAGGTGCCTCACCAGGCTCACCGGCAGCCAGCACCTGCTCCAGCACCTCCAGAGCTGCAGCCAGGTCTGACTCGCACACGTGTTCACAGCCCTCAGCACCGGCTGTGAGCAGGCGCGTTGCGGCAGCAGGAGTGGCAGGGCGTGCTGCTGCAGCGGCAGCTGCTACTGCCCTGGCTGTCACAGCTGAAGCGGGAGAGGCTGACTGGGTGGGGGCAGGGTTTGACGCAACAGAAAAGGGGGTGGTAAGAGGGGGGAGCACAGGTGGGGTGCTGAGGCTGGAGCCACCACTCACTGCGCGGTGCATTGACGGCAGCAAGGCGCACGACGTGATGCAGCTATCAGTGGCAAGGAAGATGTGCATGTTCAAGGCATGCTGTCACAGGCATGCTGGGCAGTGAACCCATGCACCACTGGACACCACCTGATTGTACCGTGCCTCACCTGTGCGTGACACCTTGCGTGCTACAACCAGCTCAAAGGTGGCAGGAGTGGATGTTTGCCCAGCAGCAGCGTTTGGGGTTGGCAGGTGGTGGCAGCTCTGTGCATGCTGGGGGCAGCTCGCCCCAGTTGCAGTGGCAGCAGTGGCGGCAGCTTCTGCTGCAGCCAACGCCTGAGCAAAGTAGGCTGCCTGGTCCATCATGCTGCACCAGGAGGCACCTTCCAGGGTGCTGCTGCTGCTGCCCAAGCCCATTGTGTTCAGCACTGCAGCATCCGTTGGCTTGAGAGGTGGTGTCTGCAGAGATCGACACTGCTCATCGGTGATCAGCTTGGCTGCCTCTTCAGCAGCAGCCAGGATCCAATGGTCATCATCTGCGACACAGCTATCAGAATCCATGTCCCCCGCCTCCTGGCACTCCTGCTGCTGTGCGGTGTTGCAGCAGCCACTGACAGCCACCGTGCCCACTTCCATCGCAGTTGCGATCGCTGCAGCATCTGACACCAGCACACTCCCAGATGCGCTGCCGTTGCTGCTGCTGCCATCATGGTGTGCGGGCTGCTCAACGGCTGCACTGGCACCATTAGCAGAGGGGAGAGCGTCATCAGGCTCAGCGCCAAAGATCTGGTCAAACATGGCATCCATTGCTGAGATGCTGCAGTGGCGCTGGATGGCTGTGCACAGCAGCATGCTGGCATCATCAGGGTGGGTTGGGGATGGCGGGCGGGTCAGTGGCGGGGTGGACAAGCCAGCGAAGAGCTCGTTCATGAACTGCAGTGTGATGGTAGGGTGGGAAGGAAGCTGTTCAGCAGGTGATCTAGGTTCACTTCTGCACAAGCCTTTGTGCACATGCTACATGGATTCTGCACAGATCCTCACAGCATCGAGTGTAAGGTGCTCCTTGCGTAACACTACAAAGGTGTGCAGCACATCAACATGGCGTGTTGGCAGCGCATGTGCTTCAGAGGGTCACTGGGGATGCGCATTCACCTGGGTGGGGCTCGAGCAGCGATCGTCCATGCAGTAGCCAGAGAGGCAGTTGTACACGGACTCGTGGTCAGCTGCAGCAGGCTGGGGATGGAAGTGCAGCTGCGAACTTTCCCCAGACGTGGTGGAGCCATTGTCCGAGGCATGCATGGCACGGCCATCGCACCATGTGCGCCGGGGAGGGGGCATGTGTGTCGCAAGCGGATGGTGCAGGAGCATGGCTGCACGCCGCAGCGGTCAGCCCTGCCAAGGCTTGGTCTCCTGTGGCGTGTGCAGGCAGATGTTGGCCAAGGTTTCAATGTTAGGGCCGCCTGTGCCCATGGTGTACACAGGGGCCAGAGCATGGTTGGCCCCTCGCCATGATTGCCTAGAAGCGTGGGAAGCGCTCGGCGCGTGCAGGAGTTATAAAATATCTTGTGATGAGCGACAAGATATAGCAGTAGATACTTAGGCGCGGCGCTCGCAACAGAGTGCGGTAACGGGCATTGCACCCCCACATACCCCCTGATCCTCGCCTCGCTGCATCTGGTACACACCGGAGCGAAAGCAAATCACATTGCACACCCCACAGGCGAAAAAGAACGCCTGCCCTGAGCCGACACCCACAGGGCAGCATGATGCAGGCATCCGACCCCCTGTGGCCTCGAGTTAAGTCACCTTGTGAGCGTGCGAGCTTCAAGACTTGCCCTCTTGGAACGTGAGATGAATCTTCCAAGTGGAGCCACTTACGATATGCGCTCGGATGGCGCTGAATGCCAGGCTTGGGTTCTGATGCGCAGGCCGCGTTTTCAGCATGTGAACGAAACCCTCATCATCACCGTCACACAAAGCGGCCGCTAACGGATTGCGCTCTTGGAGGGGCCGCAAATCCGGACGGATATTGCCATTATCAGCTGAGGTAAGAAGTACTCAGTGAACACGTAGTGTCTGGTGGATTGGGCATCAGCAGCACAACCTGGGTGTGCATGACAAAGGGCATTACAAGTACATGAATGCACCCAGGCAAGCGTTTCTACACAGCAACAGCCTTCTGTTTCATGCATGCACAAACACAGAACTCGGAATGTACGTCCAGGGTATCCAGAGTCCACCTAAGGGTCCACCCCACACAAAAAAAGTGGAATTTCAGCATGCGTGCCATCACCATTACCCGTGTGCTACCATATCACATGGCTGCAGTGTGCCACTGATTGAGAACAGATGATGACAGAAGTCGCCATACCATACAAGTTGTCTGCAACCCCTGCGTGAGCCATGCACGTGCGTCAATGGCACATTCCCATAACCTGCCACCCTAGTATCCGCACAACAAAACTTGAATGACCTTTCACACCAGCACCCAGCTTTACCCACGTACCCAGCTCTCACCCTACAGCACAGGTGAGGCCTCTGCTGAAGATGGTGCGCCAGGTGAGGGCTCACCTGAGCCAGGGCTGCCCCCAGTCAGTGGGGACCCTGCATCACTCAGCGCACCACCCAGGCCCACACCATCCCCATCAACAGGACCCATGGGTGTAATGAGGCCTGCAGCTCCAGGCGTAAACAGGCCTGGGCCATGCGGCACGGCCACAGCACCTGCGCCTGCCTCACCTGCTGTTGGAGCAGCAGATGGGGTAGCTGATGGGGTGGCCAGAGCGAGGGGTGGCACTACAGGGCTGCTGCCCCGGTTCATCCGACCACGTGTAGCATCTGGGAGCATGGTGAAGGAGGGTTGCCTGTCAGGTGTGTCAGGTGTGCCGCCCTCTGCACCCCAGCTGCTTGTGTTGGAGCCGAAAGAGGCCTCATCATAGGCCAAGGGGTGCGAGGGCACGCCGCCCCTCATGCTGTAGTAACATGGAGAGAATGGCGTGGCTGCCATGCTTGCTGTGCACTGTTGCGTGGGGGACACTGGGCTGAAGCTGAAGCTCTCATTGCGGCTGCTGCTCATTGCTGCAGCAGCAGGGATGCGAGTGGAGACTGTAGGGGTGATGGCTGTGATGGCAGGAGCAGCAGGGAGCGCAAGCCCTTCTGGGTTCCTGCGGGGTGCGCTGGGTGTATCTGTCAGAGGGTGCATCAACAGAGGGTGCGCAGGGGTGGGCATCACAGCAGCTTCTGCGCTTCGGTCAGATGGCTGCAGGAGTGGCAGCTGCTGTGTGGATGCAGTTGGGGAACCACCAGCCGCTGGCTCTGTCGCAGCTGCTGGAGGGCCCAAGATGTCCTCCAGAAGGCCGCGACAGATGGACTGTACGGAGGCTGCAGCATCTCCAGCCTCCTGCTGGTCTGCAGATCTTGGGGCTGCTGCCTCAGCCGCTCCTGCAGTGAACGCAGCGCCTTGACCAGCCCCCTCGCCCCCACCTGCCACAGACCTGCGCCTCAAGGGCAGGCCCTCACCCTCGCACATGCTGGCCAGCACATCCTGTATGCCACCGCCCACCCGCTGCCCCTCTGTAGGAGCCCGCTCATGAGCCACATCATGGCTTGCTGCATGTGGCACCCGGCCAGGTCCTGCAGAGATCTCGGCTTTGCCTGCTGCTGGCTCCTCTGCGGGGGGCATGCCCTTGGCTTCCTGGTCCTGCTGATCAACACCCAGCTGCTTGTCCGCCACATCTCCCACTTGATGCAGAACTGCACGCAGCTTCTGCAGCTCTTGAAGAAGGTCGAGCTTGTGTTGGGCTGCCTCCTGCAGCTCTGTCTCCAGCCGCTCAGTGCGCTTGCGCATCGCATGACACTCCGCCTCTGATCTCTCCGCCTGCACCATGCGCCACACCGTTCACTGCTTGCATTCCTGGGCTGAGATTTGCGTTTGAACAATCGTATACAGTACCAGGCAGGTTGTTGCTGACCACAGCTGGCAGCAGACATTGGGTTGCAGAGACAGGTCACATGTATGCAGGTGGCCAGTACAAACCAAATCGCTACAAACCGCTCGCCATACCTGTGAAACGTGGCGCTGCACCTCGTCACGCAGCCTGGCCTCACGCTGCTGGAACTCGATGCGCTCCTCCAGGTGACCCACCACCTGTGTACATGTTGGGAAAAGCGCGACTGACTTGGTAAGCTTAACTTTTGTCAACTGCGGTAAGGAAAGGGTGAGAACACATGCCTGCATGCACGATTATGAATCATGTGAGAGTGACAGCCGCTGGTGCAAGGTCGCGGATGACTGCTTGCCTTGGCCAATGTCTGGTCCCCGCAAGCAGGGCGCACACAGGATGCTGTGCCATCGTAGGACAACGAACATGCCTGAGGGTAGCATGTGCTAGTCCAGCAGCACATCGGTGACACGCTCGCGCACACTTGCACCGCGCACACGCTTGCACACGCACGCACGCATACCTTGGCCACTCCCTCGTCCACCTCATGCTCCTCAGCATCACCTGCCATGCTCATGGTGCTCTCATCACCCTGCACCACGGCCTCAATCTCAGCCTCAATCTCATCCCGCCGCTCCTGCGTGATGGCTTCCAGCGCCTGCCATAACACGTGTAGAACAAACCCACACGCACTAAATCAACCAAGGTGAGAAGATTGGTGTGCGCGGGTGTCGGAAAAGCCGCCCATCCAGTGAGCATGATGACTGGCCGGTGCAGTAAACAATGGCTGCACCAAAATGAATTAAAAATGCAGTACGCGCCTCGCACCTGCAGCAGCCGCAGGTTCTCATGCAGCCGGGTCGGACCCAGGCCAGCCAGGGGCAGGCCCCCTGATGACTGAACACCCCCAGGAGTCATCATGCCACTGCGCAGCCCCCTGCTGGAATCCTGGTCCCATGCACCGCCCATGCCCAGCCCCGGCGGCTCGCCCATGCCGGCCATGCCAGCATATATGTAGCCGCCACTGCCTGGGGATGCCGCCATAGATGCTGCACCCATCAGAGGGTGGCGTGGAGTGGCAGCACCACTGTAAGGGTAGGGTGGTGTGCCGCCAGCTGCACCGTGCCAAGTTCTGGCATGGTTGAGAGGCGTGAAATCCCCTGGGAAGTTCAGACTCCTCCCTGTGAGGAGGTGTGACTGGCCGGTGGCAGCCAGGGCTGCTGACAGGGCCTGGTTAGAAGGTACACGGGGCATACCCATGCCAGCAGCATGGTTGGGAATACCGGGGAGGCTGCGATCGAGTGGACTGACCAGGGCAGGCCCTGGGGGCAGCCCAGGGATCTCAGGGGCTAAACTGTG
This sequence comes from Haematococcus sp. NG2, assembly GCA_004335575.1. NCBI lineage: Eukaryota > Viridiplantae > Chlorophyta > Chlorophyceae > Chlamydomonadales > Haematococcaceae > Haematococcus > Haematococcus sp. NG2. Next base: position 734,241 of record QAXD01000041.1, on the reverse strand, counting down.
AGCTGGCATGGTCACGGTCCTATAGATACCTGCATGACCAGTGGGGCTCATGGCATGCACAGTTGGCATGTGCTGCAGCGCACCGCCGTGCAGCATGTACGCATCTGAGGCGCCCACATGCGTGAGAGATGTGAGAGAGCGACGGGGCGAGAGCAGCGGCGGGGTGGTTGCCATGGAAGGGACACCAGATGATAGGGTTGAGGCTCCAGGAGAGAAGGGCGGGACCAGGGGCACGCCGGCAGCTGAGACCCCAGCTGCTGCTTGAGCGGCTGAAGCTCTGGCAGGAGTGGATGGCATGCTGGTGAGACTGCCCTGTGTCACCAGGCCAGGCCCACCACACACGCTGGTGCGGCGGCTGGGCACTGCAGCCTGGCCAGCAGCACCAGCAGCAAGGCCACCCATGGTGCTGAAGAGGCGTGCAATGTGGCCGATGCCGCTGCCCTCTGGGGAGGTGCCTGCAGGTTAGGTTGAGAGCAGCATGACGACAAACAGGGGCACAAAATTGGTACCACAACGCCACACATGGAGGCAGGATGCGCAGATGGCGGCGCAGCGCAGGCATGCATAGCACGTGATGATGTGTGCTGTTCGGGGCACACCCTGCAGCCTTCGGGGCGTCATACACTGCAGGTCCTAATAATAATATCAACGCGGCGCAGGCACACTGCAGGTCCTGAGCATAGATCACGCAGCAAGTGATGCTGCACCAATCCAAAGGCATTACAGAGCCCGCATCCAGTGCTGCGCGCACCTGTTGCTCCCACTGCCGGCAGCGGGGTGGGCGCCCGCCTGGACCCTGTTGGGGATGTGGCCAGAGGGGTGTCTGACGCCAGCCCTGCATCACCTGTGCTTCCTGCACGGAAGCTGGGTGCGTAGCTGGACTGTGTGGCCAGTGGAGCCTGTGCTCTGGATTGGGTCCATGGCCGGCCAGCACCCCAGGAGCCGACAGTGGCAAAGCTGCTGGTTCCAGCTAGGCCACCCCCACGTGTAGTGCTGGATCCAGCAGGGCTGGGCGGTACGGATCGAGGCACCAACACTGTGTGGCCAGTCACGGTGGTCCCTGATCCAGATCCCATGCTGGTACTGAGCTGTCTCCGGATGGGGATCGGCTGTTGGGCTGTCTGCAGCTGCGGCACGCTTCCTCGCTGCAGCAGAGGTGGCGGCTGCGCTACAGCCCCACCCTCCGTCCGGCTGGGCAGTAAAATGTGCTGTACAGCCTGCCCTCCCTCCCCCACACTGTTGGGCTGTGGCATGTGTGTGACCGGGTGCGCGTCAACAGCCGCTGCCGCATCTGCCGCGCTGAAAAATTCACGCGCGTCGTCTGGAGGGGATGTGGACAGAGCAGGAGACTTCAAGTGTGAAGGAGCAGGGCTGGAGCCCTCTGGCACTACTGGGGGCAGAAGCTGCACCAGCCCCTCAGGCGCAAACCCAGCGAAAGGTGTGTGGGTGTCTGAGGGTGTGCTGCTGCGAGAAGGCAGCTGCTGCTGGGGCCTTGCAGTCGCTGGCAGCTCATCAGGGCTAGGAGACAGCACCTGTTCTGCTGCTGTGGGGGGCGTGGCCATGCTGGCAGGGCTAAGGGGAACGTCGGCAGGCCCCGACTGCAGTGCTGGCATCTGCCCTGCAGCCGCTGCTGCCACCTCAGAGCGCACGGACAGGTGTGGCTCCCCCATCAGATTGTGTGGGGTCGTGGGGCTTGCCTCCGGTGCTGCGCCCCCAGAAGCTGCCTCCCCTTCAGCAGCAGGTGCGGCAAGGGCAGCGAGCCCCATGCCACTAGCCGTGCCCATTGCCACGCTGCCCTGTGAGCATCGGCCAGCCAGAACCTGGTCTGAGACGGCAACAGGTGCGGTGCTGGTGAGAGGGGTGCTGCCTGCCTTGGGCGAATTGCCGCAGCTGGGGTTGGGGCTGGCTTCCAGGTTCTTCTGCCGCATGTCATCAAACAGCCCAGCAGCCAAGTCAGACATGGAGTCTAGATCCCCCTGCTCCATCTGCTCCTCACCCTGCTCCGTCTGCAGCTCCGTGTGTGTGGCTAGGGAGGCCATGGAGAGCTTGCGTGGGCCCATGGCCTCATCCCCTTCTGGCGGCTGTGAGCTGGACCCCACCCCCGCTGCCCCACCACTGTCAGTCCCAGCCCCGGCCGCCCCACCACGTCCCATTAACTCGCCTGAGCTTTCATCCCCCGCACTTGGTTGCCGGCCCTGTGCCAGTGGCCCCCAGCCGGGCAGCTGCTGCTGCAGTGCGCCCAGGCTGATGGGTGTGGGGTTCTGCAGCAGCTGCGCCTGCTGCGCGGCCAATGCCTGCGCTGTGGCCGCAGCTGCTGCAGCCTCTGCGGCCTGCTGCCGCAGCAGAGCTGCTTCGCGCTCTGAGGCCAGGGCTGCCTTTGCCAGTTCCCTTAGTTGGGAGCGCAGCTTGGAGCGCTCCTGGGACGCCAGGGTCAGCTGCAGGCCACAACAGGGCACATGGTAGGAAGTCACATTATGGGGTAGGGGCCCACATGCATGCGTGCATGATCACCATGAGGTGCTTTGTAAAACCAACATAAGGGGCCCTGCAGCAATCCATGTGCACGTGTTGCCACCATGCACCTGCACAACCAGGGGCAGATGCACCAAGCAACAAGGGCGCTGAGGTGCTTCAAGGCATGGATTGCATCACACGCCTGGCCCCTCCTCACCTGGTGTGCTAAGAGATCGCGTTCATACTGTGCCTGACGAGCAGCAAGGTTGGCAGCTTCCACTTGAGCGCGCGCCTCCTTGGGGGGACAAGGGGCAGGAGGAGCAGGAGGGGGCAGCAGGAAGCGCAGGCAGGGGCATGATGAACAGATTGCTGGTTCTAGATCAGGGAGCAGAGCCAAGCTTCACAATTCTCATGCACAGCAAAGCTCCTGCACGCCAGAGCTGCAGGTGGATGGAAGCGGGTAGCGCTACAGCCTGGCGCTGACGCAACCCCGGGGCCCATACTGCACCACATCAGCACTCAACCTCAGCGTGCACCTGGTCAGGTCCGCCAGAGACCTGGATCACCAGCTTGATGGCAGGTGGGGTCCCCAGCAGGCCAGCCCCTTCTGATGTCAAGGGGGCCTGGGCCTGGGTCTCCCGCCGCGCCCGACGTGGGGATGACCCGTTGATGCCTGCGTGTGTGCCGTCGCCACCTGCTCCCAGCGTGTCAAACCTGCGTGGGAGATCATGCGGCAGACGCAACGTTTAAACTGTAATTGCTGCCTCGTACGCGTCTCAAGGCACTCAAATAACAAAGTAATTAGTTGCCAACAAGCCACGTTTTCAAGACCGTATCAGGAACGACAAGCCCTCTCACCATGGCGACGGAAGGATTGTGGACGTAAACATGATAATCAAGTGTTGCGCTGGCCCTCGGAGCCGAACTTTTTGCAAAACCCTAATGCAGTGTACTGCTGTTTGTACTGCAGATGAAAGCTGGCGCAGCGCAATAGCAAGCATTACAGGATTGCACAGGACGCATACAGCATAGCAGAATTGGCTTGCCCAGTTTGCAGCAGAGTTCAGCTAGCCACAACAATGCGTGGGGAAACAATTGGTGCACCATGAATGCAGCCGCAAGCATGGAGCCTAGGAATCACATACCGACAACAAGCAGGCAACAGTGCACAGGTTTGCATCAAAGCAGGGGGATGAACGGCATGACTGTGCCAGGCTAGCCACTCAATGATCAACAACAGGGCAGGATTTGAAATCAGCATTAGCTGGCCCTGCACCGCCCACTGAAGACCAGGTGTTTCTGTGGAGAAACAACCCAGCGGAAGAAGTTAGAAGAATACTTGGGTTCTTGCATCACTGCAATCACCGCTGCATCAAAACACAAAAGTATCGCACAGCCTCGCCATGCCATTTGCATACATGATGGAGTGCTTTCCGCACTGGTTATAGCCCTGCCTACATTCACCACAGCATTTCCGTGGTCACTGATTGCCTGCATGCTCACATCGCTCGCTTCTGGCATGTACCTCGCAGCTGCTCCAGTGCAGTGGTCCAGGCCCAGGGTCTGAAGGGTGCTCCTTGGGCTGGGCACGCCATATGGATTGTTCAGTCCGTGTCGGCAGTTGGAATCATTGTGGTGTAAGGTTGGACACCAGACCTTGTCACTAGAGCCCTCACGCTCACTGCAACCTCATATCTCGTGCGCCCTTCGTCTCAAATGGGTGGTGCTGGCAATCGCAGAGATACCTTGGCCTGGTAGGGTGCGATTGACTGCAGTGCTCGCCTTGTTGTTCCCATTATTTCCTAATGACTGGGGGGTGGTCGGCGTCGTCTTTGTGGACGAACTGCCAGAGCTCTGAGCCCTTGCATAGGCCGGGTTCTGAGGGGAGGCAATGGTGCCTGTAATGCCGCCCATGACTGCCAGGGCATATGGCTGAGGCCTGGCCACCACAAACAAATAGTATGGGACGATGGTGATATTGTAGGTGCCGGCCACAGGCGCATTGATGGTCACACGCTCAATGTTGTTCAGGCCATCACCTCCCTTGGCTCCGTTGCCCCACCAGAGGTTGCTGCCATTCGCGGTGGGGCCTGTGACAATGAGATCCAGATCATTGACCAGGTAGGGTGGTAATGTGCCGGGGAAGGCTGGCCAGTCTGTCCAAGCCAACGAGATGATAAGCGGGCCCTCTCCAGTGGCCTTCACCTGGTAGGTGTGGTTGGCCTTTGTGTTCTGGAACAGGGCCCGGTCCACCACCTGCATCCTCCACCCGTTTGTGTTGCCTTTGAGAGGCAGCGCCCTGCTGAGATCCATGCGGCCAAAGCCCTGGAAGTTGCTGGGGGCTGGCTGCAGCCGCTGCATGTTGGTCACGCTGAAGCCTGTCATGCTGGCTGCGCTGCCAAGGATGACTGCACGCAGCAGCGAGGCTGAGGGTTCAAACCCTGCGCCCGCCACCTTGTCACCTGAAGGATAAAATCCATCCGTGAAGTACTGCCGCACCAGCGCGGCACCACCTGCAGCCACAGGGGTGGCCATGGACGTCCCCACCATGCTCTCAGACGCGCACTGGTCCATGCGGCCTGTGTACTTGGCATCTGAGCTGGCAGAGCGTGTGTAACCAGGTGTGAGGATGTCAGGCTTGATGCGCAGGTCTTGGCGTTGACGTGTGCTTGGGACAGAGCTGGGTAGCGGCGCAAAGGCCGAGAAGTAGGCGACGTTGTCAAACGGGGAGATGTCCTGCAACGTGAGCGTCAGGACAGAATGTGAGCGTCAGAGTGCCGGAGAATAGGTCAGCAATCATGGAGAATGATCTGCAAGCCCTTGCTTATGACAACAACACATGTCCAGCTGCCACAGCTGCAAAAGACTGCTGCACATCACGACTGTATTCTCATCTGGTACTGAAAGTGTCAGGCAACAGCTCTGGCAGTCGCTTCTTTTGCTCCCCAACATCACGCACCATGTTTCCTGAAGAGACGAGGTACAGGGGTGTGGCTGAAGACAGCAGACGCTGCAGCTGGCGGCCAGTCGCAAGGCTGACGTAGGCGAAGGGGATTGTGGTATTGTCCAGGTTGTCAGCATAAGGGGAGAACATAGTGCCCGTGACATTGTCAAATAAGATAACTGCACGTGAATGCAGGAAAGCAAGGCCTTGTGGGTTACCAGTGGGCACAGGTGAAGGGGAGAGACGTGCATGCGCCCACAACTCGTGTGTCAGTTGCTACACACATCCTGAGCTTGCTGAGTGATGCAACTATGGTGTGCACACCAGATGAGCACGTGGCTGATCAGCTGCCTGTCTGCCTGCCTCACCACCAGCTACTCCAGCCGCGACCGCGTTGGCCCCTTTGACGGAGAAGTTGCAGATGCCGCGCTGCAGGACAACGATCTTGCCTCGGTAGTCCGCGCCCGTGAGAGGGTCACACGCCAGCAGAGGGTTGGCAAGTGTGACAGGGATGTTGCCTGAGGGCTCTAGAGATAGCCACGAGGCAGAGGGCCCCTCCCAATACAGGAAGTCCTTGCCATAGTTGAGGGTCAGCTGTACCATTGGCTGCCCATTGGTCACAGTCTGCAGCCACAGCAGCACATGTGAGGGCGCACACATCAGGAAGAGGTGTGTGAACAGGTGTGGGCGTGCGACAGGGCACATGTGTGACAGCACAGAGGACAGCGCATGTGCAGCAATCACAGTGACGATGATTGTGCGCCGGCCGTTTTGGTGCTGCTCTTCTGCTGCTCACACCTGGAAAGTCAAGGTGCTGGTGTCAGACACAGGACTAAACGAGCCAGACAGGTTGACCGGCCGATTATTGTTATCCAGCAGGTTCAACCTGCAATGGACCAAGCAAGGCAAGGAATGGCACAACACAGGTCAAGATATCCGCTGAGCCATTTGTAAGCCTTCACTGAGCCTCGCGCCTGCGGCTGGGCCAGGTGAGGTATGCAGTGCCGGCTTTGAGAACAGCGTTGTGTCCAAAAGCAGTGTGTGTGGCCACGCACACACTGCGCTGATACAATGCAGGGCGGTGTGCCCTGGGGCCATGCAGCAGGGCCCACCTAGCAGAGCTGCCCTTCCAGTTTTCTGTCGCGCCCACAGCCATTACATTCTTGCAGTTGCCTGGCGGGGTGACAGTGCCTGAGGAAGTGAGGTAGCGCGTCTGGTCGCCATCGTTGCCAGCAGCATACAGCAGGAGGAAGTCTTGGCGGGCCCAGGTGTAAGAGTCCAGCAGGGTGCATTCCAGATCATCTGGAGGGGATAGAAGAACCAGGGTGGGCAAGTTTAGGGTGGGAAGTGTAAGAACAACGCGTGGGTTGAGGCGCAACTTCTGACCAGCAGCTGCGCATGAGCCGCCCATGTGTTGCACAACGTCTCAAGTACTGACTACGGTATGCCCTGTTACATGCAATCCAGTGTCTACTATTCAGGTGTGAACTGAATGTAATGCACCAGCCCCACAACCATCGCTGTACATCACAACATCTTTGTCACGAAGCAGCAACACTTTTCACAACCACCACCGCACTTACCAAACGTGTAGCCATCTGAACCCCACGAGTTTGACATGACACGGGCGCCCTGCGCACAAAAACAGGACACACATGAACTGTGTCACTCCTCCCTGCCGCTGGAGTGCCTCCACTCCCACGTCCACCAGCCAGGGTGCCACCAATGTTCTACTGGCGGTCACGGACCCTGGGGAGCTATATCCTTGGGCACTGACATCGTGATGGCACAATTCAGGTCACAGGCGCCACGTACCGTGACATACAGCGGCTCATACATCTGGTTGGGTGCATCATCTGGGATGTAAAGGGAGTCTGCCCCATCTCCAGGTCCAGATGCATCGTAAAACGCCAGCTTGGCACCAGGCGCAATCCCTGTATGGTCAAGCGCATGAAGGCAGCAGGTTGTCAAGCTTCATTGTGGGTTACAACAAGCGCAGCAGGCAGATCAGACGTCCTGCAGCAGAGGTGCTTGACGTGCACGTGCACGGGGCATGTTGTGCTCTACGCACCGGTTGCAAGTGAGGGGTCAGAAACAGAATCGAAGCCATACATTGAGCCAGCCACGTTGCCCGATGTGTGAGTCCCATGACCTGTGCTGTCAGTTGCATCACCACGCGAGAAGCCGTAGTACACCACCTTCCGGTGGTTGAAATTCTGATAGTAAGTCATGTTCGCATCCTGCAGTTGAACATTGAGGTGGGTGCGTGCATGCAAATCAGCTGGGGTCAACAGCGGTTTCAACGAAAGGGGTGTACAGCACAGGGGTCACAGGTGCAAACTCCACCCTGCTGCCATCCCGAATTGATATAGTCCCTCACCCACCTTGTCAAAGAACAGGAGCGACTGGTTGCGGATGATGGACGGATAGTTGGGATCAAAAAAGAAACAGGAGTCCATGTCAATGCCTGAGTCAGCAAGAGCCACGATCTGGCCCTTGCCTGTGAGACCTGCCTTCCAGAGTGGCATGTCGCCGCCCACTGCCCGGATGCTAGTCCGAGGATCTGGGATGCTGCCCGATTGCATCTCTGCATCCGCAAAAATGTCTCGCTGCATCTTCTTGAGGGCGGTGCCAACATAGGTCACCCCTGGCTGCTGGATCAGCCATGCTGTGGCCGCTTCCACATCAGGCACGCACACCACTGCACGTGCCACACCCCAACTCCCCACTGCAATCACGGTCGGAGTGCAAGCATCCCCCGCTGCATGACCCAACTGTGCCTCCAGCCCTGACTGCAGTGTGGCAGCCCAAGCGCTGGCTGCCTCCTTGTCGTTTTCAAAAACGGACCGACTGCCCAAGATGGACAGAACAACCTGTGCCTCGCCATTGGCTGCAGTCTTAGTCAGGATTCCTGCAAGCTGTGGGGGCAGGGTGGTCTTGAAGGTGTCCAGACCCCGTGGCTTCCCCTTGCGCTTATTGCTGCCCTTGGTTGTGGCAGACGAAGTGGTGCTGTTGGTGGCATCTGTGCTGGCATCTGCATCTGTGTCTGACGCAGTTGTGGTTGATGCAAGCACGACGCTGGCTCCCCCACCAGCCACTGCAGTTGTGTAGGAGCGTGCTGCTCCCACGAGGCCATCCAGAGATGACCCCCGTTTGTATTCTGCGGTGAAGGGGGCCTGCGGGCAAGACAAAGTCCGTGCACGTCATCGCGCGTCATCGCAGGTCCTGGCAGCTTCATGCTGGCCACTGTGTGGTGGGCTGATGGGGAGTAGCAAGATCGATGCATCGAGGCACTTGCACAGCTGAAATGAGGACAGAAAATCTTGCTGCAGTGCTGGCCAGGGGAGCAAGGGGCATGCAATTGTGCCACACATATGTGCAACAGGACTGCGCCACAACGTGCATGCATGGACCACATCATGCAAGCGTACCGCTGTCAACAAGGGGAACTGCTGCAAGAGGGCTTGCACCGCCCCGCTGGTGGCTCTGACGAGCCAGTGATCATCCGGGACGTAATGAAGCACCCTCCCCTCAACAGCTTTTAGTGCTTCCTCGACATCCTCTTGCAAATCGGGTGGCATGCCCAGCAGGTACAGTCCCTCCACAGCTGCATCAGTGCCATCAGCCGATAGTTGCCTGCAAAATGACATCAAGCGCCCCGTCAAATCTCTGCGGGACACCACCTGACATGCCATTTTGTGCCCACCTCCTTAGTCCTTGCCATGACGTGGTTTGTACATCGCCTACATGGAGGCGCGCTGTGCGGACTAATCCTGACGCAGCGCACTGCCCCGCGACTGCCGCTACCAGCAACACAACAAGCAGTCGGCACATTGGAGCTATCGGCTTGTCATATTTGTGCTTCTTGTTTTTAGTAAATGCCTGGTCGTGTGCCCTCTGTCACAGGTCAGTTGCCCGCCACCTTCGTCTACCAATGACGGGCGATAATCGTGATTCACAGACTCGCAACTGACGGTCGCATCATCCAGACGTTATGTTGTGCCACTCCATCTGTGCTGCGAATTTTAAATGATTCACGGTTGAGCTGTCTACGGTATCTGCCAGAGGCCATGCTGAGTTGCGCGTGGAACAGCCAGCGTGATATTCGTTTTCCATGCACTGCGTGATCGCGCCCACTGCACTCATCATATGTGCATGCTGGGGTGCGCGCCATGTATGCAAGCATGTGCGCCATGGGTGGCGTACAGGTGCGTACATCTGCAGGGGACACAAGCTCACATCAGTAATGTGCAAGGGCTGAAGGCAACAGACAAGCAATCTAGCAGCAATCGCAGCACAAACCGTGATCAGCCACTCACATCACTGATAAATCTGTGCCAAACATCCAGCATTACGCAGAGCACCTCTACATGTGCAAGTCTGAAGTTCTCAGCCTCAGAGACAGCAGCCAATCCCACAGCCAGCGCGGGAGCTGCAGGCAATAACAATAACATGAAAGTAACATCACAGCTGCAGGGCAGGTATGCAGCCAATAGAGCCGCTGCCAAGACTGTGAAACAGGTGCTGGGTTCCATGGTAATCGTGCTGTGGCAGTGGAACATTAGCGCCAATAACTATGAACATGCTGGCCCGCGCTCCATTTATTGCTGCTGCACCAGCAGCGTTGCTGTAAGCTGCCAAAGAACAGCACAGCACAGTTCAACTTTGCTTGTGCCCAGAGGGGTGCATGATTCTGGCAGGCCATACTGACCAGCCGTGAGGCCAGGGCTTTGGGTCAGCAATCCACGCTGATGTGGCCGGTGCAGTTGCACAGATGATGCTGAAACACCAATGCAGTCACTGCGGATGCCAGTTGCATATGCTGTTAGCTGCGAGGTGGTGGTGCTCCCCTCACCGCACGTGGGGATGCTGGATTGAACGGACTGTCCACAATGCCTGATACACCGCCAAGCACCTGCACCAGGCACAAGTTTCCATATGCACAGTCAGGATACCTGGCCCACAGCATCAAGCATAGCGCCTGCAGCTGAAGGCAGAACAGCATAGTATTAACCACTGGCACGGAAGGCATACGCGTGTATCCTTGGCAAACTGTTCTGTGGGACCTAGTCTGGTAGATAAAATGCAGCATCATGCAGGCAACAATGGCTACACACCGTGAGTGCGTAGGGCTGCGGCCGCGCCAGAATGAACAAGTAAAAGGGCCGGATGGTCACCTGGTACCAGCCAGCCGCTGGTTTGTCAACCACCACCCGCTCAACGTTGTTGAGGTTGTCGCGTGGTTGGGCACCATTGCCTGTCCAGGTCTGCAGCGTGCTGCCAGCAGCTGGCGCAGCTGCAGTCTTGGTTTTGAACGGGCCGGTGACGATGAGATCCAGGTCGTTGGTGAGGTAAGGCAGCTTGGCCGGGAAGCCAGGCCAGTCCATCCATGCGAGTGTGACGATCAGAGGCGCTGCACCTGTGGCCTGTACGCTGTATGTGTGGTTGACCTGCACGTTCTTGAAGGCTGCCCGGTCCACCACCTGCAGCCTCCACCCACGCTTGTCACTCTTCAGAGGCAGTGACCTGCTGAGGTCAATGCGGCCAAACCCCTGGAAGTTGCTGGGGGCCGGCTGTAAGCGCTCGCCATACGTGGTCATGGCGAAACCAGTCAAGCTGGCGGCCCCGCCCAGCAGCACCGCGCGCACCAATGAGGCAGAGGGTTCAAATCCCGCTCCTGGCACTTTGGCGCCGGTGGGGTAAAACCCATCCACAAAGTACTGTCTCACAAGCACAGCCCCGCTGGCCACAAGGGGGCATGACACGGAGGTTCCTGGGTAGGTGATGGTGCTGCATTGGTCCATGATTCCTGAGTACCTGCCGTCGGATGCTGCAGAGCGTGTGATGCCTGCAGGAGTTGGACAATGGCAGGTCAGGTCACCAAACCTGCAGCATCACCCCATGCTCCCATTACCTACCTCCTTGTGTTGCTGCCATCATGACGCCATCATGTGTATTCAAAGCAATCAGCTGCAAGTCGTCCTCACCTGGTGCCGTGATGTCTGGCTTGATCCTCAAATCCTGCAGACCGGACAATGACGCATTGGCCTGTGGCCCAAATGAGCTGAAGGAAGCCACGTTTTCGTACGGTGCCACCTGCGTTGCGATCGTTGCCTTGCCGACAGTGACGATGGTCTGTTTGCTGGCAGTGATGATGCGCAGGAGCTGCAGTCCAGCAGCATTGCTGATGAACCCTGTGGGAACCCCTGGCCTGAAAGCCCCAGCGGAAGGATTAAGCTTTGCTCCCTGTGCGACGTTGTTGAAGCAGATGACTGCAGCACAAAGTACCACAAGCACGCCGTTGTGCACATGTTGACACGGCCAGCTGCGGTGCAGGCAGTTTTCTATGACAGTTTCTATCACAGTTTCTATCACAGGCAGGTATGCCCAAGCCCCTACCCCAGCTGCAATGCAAGCTGCCATCGACTGCCCAAGCAGCCATCGACTGCCCACTGCTCTGTGCAGCTGCCTGCTCCCCAGCTTCCCAGGTCCAGAAAAAGGTGTTTTGATGTGATTCATCGATCCCGTGGGTTTATAATAACCGTGCAGAGCCGTGTAATGATGATCCACCTATGCGTGCCCAACTCACTTCCAGCTGCGCCTGCCGCGACAACCGCCCGCGCCTTGTCTTCAAAATAGCATGAACCGCGCTGAACTAGCACGACTTTGCCCTGGTAGTTCCCAGTGAGGTTGGCACAGGCGTCTAATGGTTTGGATGGCACGACCTGCATGGCACGGCATGTGTCACAGCAAGCGCCACATCCGTGCACGGCACACACAACACGCAAACTTGGCTCCACATGATGTTGGTCGCAGTGCTGGCTTTAGACCACGAATCTATCAGGATCCAAGGCAGGTTTGTCATGTGGCATTGTGCGTGAAGCACCCACCCACTCACCCACCCACCCACTTGGCCAATCCAGCACCCAACATCTCAGCTGATCAAAGCCTCGCAAAGCAGCAGCCGCACCTCTGAGCTGTTTGTTATGTTGAGCCAGCTGACACTGGGACCAGCGGCAATGTACCACTGAACCAAGTCCAGGTCGACTGTGAGGTTCATGAAGCCGGTTGAGCTGTTGGCTTCGTTGTACCCCGTGATGTTGAGGGCCGCATCAAAGGTAGAATAGGGGCGGAAGGCAGTGATGTCCAGGTCCACCTGTGTGTGCACTGAGGTCGGTGTGATGGACAAATGCATGGTTGACAGCACAAGCTCGTGCAGCACAAGTTTGCAACTTAAACTGCAGTCACAGGGGCCCATTAAGGCACCCACCAGGTGCCACCACTCAAACCCACCCTGATCCTGCTGCTGGTGCCAGGATGAGTGTCAAGATCTATCTTTGTTCATCACATCCTGCTGCACGCCCGCCGACACGAGTGATCATGATGCCTGCGAACAGCCTCACCTGTGTTCTGTTGGCCGTGAGCAGATTGCTCACATTCTGGTCCGTAATGTAATGCTCAGTGGCACCAACTGCCAGCACATTCGCACATACAGCTGGTGTCGTAACGGTGCCGTAAGTGCCCAGGCGGTCGGTGCTGGTACCATTGTTGCCTGCTGCATACACGGCTACCAAGTCCTGCCTGGCCCATAGATAGGAATCGAGCGCTGCGCACAGTGTGGGATCTGCAGTACGGTATCAGGACAAAAGACAGGTCGGTGCAGGGTGACAGGCGTTGCAGGAGCTTGCATGGTGGTGAGGGGCGCGACCAACAGCTAACATGGCACCTAGGCAAGTCGAGGTGTGCAGCTGCCTGTGACGGACGATGGTTTGAACCCAGGGCTAGTCTAGAAGGGCAGGACAAACAGGAATGGCACACCCCTCTGCGCAGCACCAGCCAGACCCCGCAGGCTGCAACAACTTGAAGCTCACCATACAGGTCTGCCAGATAGCCATAACTGTTGGATACGACTCGGACCCCAAGTTTCCACAGGGTTTCCATCACAACACCCGGCTGATCATCCGGCAGCGCGTTGAGGATGCTGCCTGTGTTGTATCGTGAGTCATCCACATCAAAGAAGGCAACACGAGCGTTGGGTGCAACACCTGCAGGCACATCAACGTGTGGCGGCACCAAGTGGTCAGGGTCATGCCCTGCACACTGTATCTAACCAATTGACCTGGTCCAGGAAAACCCTAAACCCTACTGCACATCCATGTGCTATGCACCAGGATGCTTGGTGCACGTACTGTACGCGCCTGTGACATAGCCGACTTGCGTGATGGGATTGAATCCAGCGATAGAACCAGCCACTGCAGTGGCTGTGTGGGTTCCGTGGCCCCCAGGCTTATCCGTCACATCATACCCGTTTGCTGGCACATATGCAACAACCTTGCGGTGCCGTGGTAAGCTGTAGTACCCCACTTTTGTGTCGTCATCCACCACAAATGTGATGTTTGGTGCAGTGATGTTCGGGACCTTAGGGTCGAACATGAAACATGAATCCATGTCAATGCCTGAGTCCACAACCCCCACTAGCTGGCCACTGCCATCCAAGCCAGCCTTCCAGTATGCCAGGGTTGTGGCCGGGTTTGTCCGCACATCCACCACTGGGCTGGGCAACTGTCCTGCTTGGACTGTGCTCACAGCCAGGAGATCCTGGGTCACTGGCTGCTGCTGGATGCTGGCATACAGCACGCTAGGCTGCAGCAGCAGCCACCCCACTGCTGCCTCCACATCCGGCACACAGAGGGTGGCAGACGCACTGCCTGACCCACCCAGGGCTGTGACCACGGGTGTACACGCGTCCCCCGCTGCACACCCCAGCTGTGCCGCTAGGCCTGCCTGCAGCTCTGCAGCCCATGCAGCAGCCGCTGCCTTGTGGGTTGGGGTGGGCAGGCCGCTGGGGGTGGTGCTGCTCATGACCAGCAGCTGCACCTGTGCCTCGCCGTTTGCTGCCTCCGCCATGCGGATATGTTGCAGCTGAGGCGGCAACTGAGACTTGAAAGCGGGCAGTTTGCCACGATCAAGCCTGGCGCCGGCATTGCTGGTATCATTGCTGTCATCAGGTTTGCTGCCACCTGCTCTCACTTGCACCGTTTGCACCTTGTCATGCACAGCTTGCATGTAGCTGCGAACAGTGGTGGCCAGGCTGCGCAGCCCTGGGCCCTGTTTGTGCTCGGGAGCAAACGGAGCCTGTAGGCACACATGCATGTGTAGCGAGGGCGCAGTTTCAATGGATGCCAGGGGCAGGAACCATGTAATGGTGGTGGCATTTGTCATGCCACATCTGCATGCAAGCTTGGCACACTTGCCCACGTCAAGTCCGGGAACCGCGCCAGTGCCGCTTGAATCGCGTCTTGGCTGTTCAACCAGACCAGCCAGTGCTGTTGGTCGACTGTGTTTATGATGCGCCCATGCTGCACC
>QAXD01000041.1:665471-714769 GCA_004335575.1 Haematococcus sp. NG2 | reverse complement strand
CGCCTGAGTGAGGTCACTGTTCCCTTTAAAGTCACGCCTTATGGCGTTCCTTCACTTCACTTCATCAGCCCAGCCCACATCACCGTTACCTGTAAGCGTGCACCACCTCGGAGCAAACGATGGAGTAAAAGTTGCAGAGTATGACAGAATAAGAAGCACTCCTGGAAGCACTCCTGGAAGCACTTCCCTAGGTGTATGTTGCAGCATCAAGCTTATTGTGGGGCCCATCTGTCAGTTCATGGCTTGGACAGCCAGACGTGATGCTGCGCAACTTTTCAACTTGACTCTGATGCTGGCCGGCGTGACACATGCTTGCTACAAATTCTGTTAGATTTCGTTCTGCTTCTGTGTTGCTAGCCAGCACCACAGCTGCCACATGGCCGGTGCAAAGCACAACGGCACAGCAAGCCAGTGCGTACTGTTCGGTGTGGCTTCGAACTTCCTAAACATGGTAATAAGCAGGGGCAACGCACATACATGGTGGTTTACAGCTCCGCCGTTCTCAATCACGGTTCTCAATGGTCAGTCTGATTAGCCTGCTTCTTGCAGTTGTACTCTGGCCAACCTTGATCACAGTTATCGTAATCAACAAGGTCAACATCGACGATCCAGGGTCATTGAAACGTGCTGAATACCAAGACGATCGTTTGCCCCAGCTCGTGCTTGTGCTTCTATGGTGACTACTTGTATCGCGGTCCCCCAAAACATCAGACAGCTCTACAGCCTAATCCTGCAACCATGTACACCGTGAAATACAACTCCTGGGCCCCCCCAAAAAAAGAAAACCCCTGAACCTAATTCATTCAATGGTGACCAGATGGGCTTATTGTGCGCTTGGGCTGCAGACACATGCACCCTAAACCTGCGTTTGGTTTGAGCCCCATTGCTGGTCCAGTTGGCGACCACTGCACAGGACCCGAATGCCTGAACCTGCTGCTTGTGCTCTCCTGGCCCGCTGTGGTGTAGTTCATGAAGTACATCTTCATGAAATACTATGCAGTTGGCCCTTCCAAGCTGCGGGCTGGAAATCCTTTCAAGCAATACTAGTGATACTACCTGGACCTACTCTTGCTGTACGTACTGCCCATGTGCGATGCACGAGTCCTTGATCACCGGCTGTGCCGCACCTGCGGCATGCTGCCTTGCAGCCAATCCCCAGGAGTGCGCTGATGGGGCCCGATTTTGTTGGAGTTTGAACTCCTGCTCCTGGAAGCATCAGCTGGTCAGGCGCATCTGGCTCTGCCCGGCTGACCGCCAAGGACTCCCCATGAAAGAGGTCTTGTTGCAGTTGGAGCGGCCAAAAGGTTGGTAGGTGGTGGGCTGTTGTGGTAGTGCTTGTGGTGCAAGGAACATACAGAGGCGTGAATGTCAGATACCGCATCTCTGGCATCTGGGCCCCATCTGGGTTATATATCTCAATATGTGCCAACGAGAAGCTTCAAAACTGGCCTTTGGAAATCCGCTCGGAGGAACCATAGCCCCATGATGCGTACTGTTCATTGAAGTGTGACCCACTGCACTGCTCACTGCTCAGGTGCACGTGTTGGGACTTGGCCAGTGGGGGGCCGCCGTGACGGCTGCAGTTTCAGCCGCTCAGCCCCTGTTGCTTGCTGCTGCTGTTGCTGCTGCTGCTGCTGCTGCTGCTGCTGCTGCTGCTGCTGCTGCTGCTGCTGCTGCTGCTGGACAAAGGCTGGGTTGAAGGCGCTTTGAATAGTGCCTGTGATCGCTCCATGCACCTGCACGCAGGCAAGGCGGAAGCAGAGTCAAGTACCGCACACACCAGGCAAAGGCTTGGGACGGCAGGTCAGGTGTAACAAGCACTACAGGCACAAACAAGCACTAAAGCACCACAGGCACAAATAAGCAGCCCCAGTATCATCAGCATGATCAAGCGAAAGGAATTGGGGCCAGGCCGTTGTTGCAATGGACTCACCGCCAATGCATAGTACTGTGGCCGTGCCACGATGAACAGGTGGAAGGGGGTAATCGTGATGGTGTACAAACCCGGTGCAGGAGCTGGTATCGTCACTCTTTCCAGAGTGTTGACACCGTCTCCGTTGACCACCCCATTGCCCCACCAACGCGGGGCACCACCGCCTGTCATATTCCCTGTGCCATTCACAGCGTTGCTTGTGGTATTGTCGGGCGGTCCAATCACAAGCAGGTCCAAGTCATTGACCAGTACAGGGATGGACCCCGGGAAGGCTGGCCAGTCCATCCAAGCCAGGGTCACAATGAGGGGTCCAGCTCCAGTGGCCCTGATGGTGTACGTGTGGTTCCCAGTCTGGTTTCTAAACAGGGCTCGGTCCACCACCTGCAGCCTCCACCCACGATTGTCACTCTTCAGAGGCAGTGACCTGCTGAGGTCGACGCGGCCAAAGCCCTGGAAGTTGCTGGGGGCTGGTTTGAGCTTTGCCAGCTGCGTCATTTGGTAGCCGGTTAGACTGGCTGCCCCGCCCACCAGCACCGCGCGCACCAGTGAGGCAGAGGGTTCAAACCCTGCGCCTGCCACCTTTTCACCCGAGGGATAAAATCCATCCGTGAAGTACTGCCGCACCAGAGTGGCACCACCTGCAGCCACAGGGGCGGCCATGGACGTCCCCAAGTTGTTGGCCACTGCACATGAGTCCATCCTGCCGCTGTACCGCCCATCTGATGAGGCCGACATGGTGTACCCTGCACACAGGCAGTACACATCATGGGCATGTCTATTCATCTTTTGAGATAGATAGTGCATCTCTCACCATGGCTGGCAGCGTGGAGCACGCTGGCATGCAGCTCAAGCTGTATTCGAGCTGTAACTCAAGCTGTACATCACATGTGAATGTGGTGCCAGCACATAGGTGCATGCATGCATGTGACCGACGGCTGGGTCTCACCAGGGGCCACAATGTCTGGCTTGACCCTCAGGTCCTGTTGGTCAGGTGCAGTTGCATTGAAGACAGGCCCGAAGGACGAGAACCACGCGATATTCTCATACGGCTGGATGCTGGCCTTCTGCGCAGCAGTGCAGCGCAGCACAGTACAGAGCATTGGTGTGGTAGCAGTCATTTGCTGCAGGGACTGCAGGGATTGAGATGTCCGCATGAGCAACCACAGTAGCAGGAAGGTGCTTCACGCTCAGTGCAAGCACTGAAGCAGCATGGAAAGATGACAAGCGCCAAGTGCCAGTTCGAGAGCACAAGAAGCAAACTCGTGATACTTTTTATAATAATACGCACCTGTATTGTGGCAGTCACTTTCTTGCTTGTGTTCAGGAACTGGACAATATCCAGCCCAACCTCAAAGCTGACAAAGCCCATGGGTCTGCCTGGGTTGAAATTCTTGGACTGAGCATTGACCTGGCCTTCTCCAGAGATGTTATTGAAGCAGAGCACTGCGCACGGAGGCCAAGCACACGGAACTCAGCACATAAATACCAGGTGCATGACGCAATAAGCCGTGTGGACCAGCAGCACAGCTGCAAATATTCAGCGCCGGCCATATACAGGCATTATCAACAAGATCTTAGCACAACGGTTCCTCTCGTACTATCTGCTGTGGCCGTGCACATGCGCACCTACCTGCGCTGGCGTTTGCAGCAGCCGCAGCACGTGCCTTGTCTTCAAACAGGCAACCTCCACGCATCATGACAACCAGCTTGCCGGCAAAATCACCTTGCAGCGGCATGCATGCATTCACAGGCCGCGCAATGGCCACCTGTGATTTGAGAACAGGGGTAGCCAAAGCAAGGGTCTGTGGTCTGGGGGATGAAATGCAGCGCCTCGATCAGTAGATTCCCACAATGCACAGCGGCCACAAGCCAAAGACAGAGCCACAGCTAAGCACCAATCTACACATGCCAGTTACTACCCCTTCCCTGTGTTGTCAGTCATCAGCAGCTGCATCTGTCAACGCAACATATGTCACCAACTTAACAGTACCAGGCAGGGCCACACTCATCAGCAGCTGCATCTGTCAACGCAACATATGGACAGGGACCCACCTCAACACCATCAGGCAGGGAGGACCACAGCGCGGCCCTGCCTGGTATTGTGAAGTTGGTGACCTCCACATCTAGGGAGATGTTCAAGATGGCTGTGCCAGCCTTGAGTGTGATCACGCTGTAGAAGGGTGAGGGAGGTGTGATGAGGGAGGTGGAGAAGTCCACCTGCATACCACATGATGTGATGCCAGCCAGTAAACCTTTCACCATGAGATAATGCATCTGTAAAACGCCATGTTTGTATCAGTGGTAATAATGTTATTAATGCAATAAGAATGGGGAGTGACCATGTGAGGCAATGCACGAGTTGTTCCATGGTATGGATTGCTGGACTGGTCACCAATTGACCTGCACATGCCTGCCCCTGAACGGCCGCACCTGTGTCCGATTGCGTGTGAGCAGTTGTGTGATGTTGTCTGGCAGCGTGTAGCTCTCAGTGGCCCCCACGGCCATGATATTCTTGCAGGTGCCAGGTGTGGTGATAGTGCCTGTGGACCCCAGGTACTGCGTCATGTTCTCTGCATAGTTGCCTGTAATAGACGTGCGGTGAGCAACGCAGCATGAGCTTTGACTACAGAAGCACTCGGGCTGTCACATGAAAGCAGAGTGCATGTGTGGTCAAGACTGATTCGCCCTGATCTGCTGCAAGCACATGTGCTGACTAGGCCCAGGCCCAGGTTCAATGGGATCTAGAGCATCATACAGTCACCTGCGATTGTCAACATTTGTTGCTGTGATAGCGCACAGAGATACCGTACCTGCTGAGTTAAAGATCAAAAGGTCCTGGCGCATGAAGGTGTATGCATCAAGCGATGCACAGATGGGCGCGTAGTCAAACAGTTCAGACCCCCATGAGTTGGAGATCACACGTGCACCCTGTGGCAACACACCAGGGGAGTCCAATAGCAGGAAGCAGGAGCAGAATAGTTTCAATGCAACTGGGCAGATGGCCATCTTATGCAGAGCAGTTGCAGGCGGATGTGCGCTGAATCAAGCTTGGCTTCCAATGTGCCCAGCAGGGGTGCTGAACAAAGATGGCCCAGCACCAGGCCAAAGGCCACATGGATAGAGTGCCGTCATGGCAGCAATCGTTGTCGAGGAACAGCATTTCAAGGTCAGCAACCAAGGCTCAGAAAGAGCAGGGGCCCACCTGGTTGAACAGCGGCTCAAACATCTCTCCTGCATAGTCACCAGGCACAGCGTTCAACACATCTTCTGACGCGCCATCTTGCCCTGCCGGGTCCCTCAAGTCATAGAACGCGATGCGCGCGCCTGCAGTGCGGATTGGGTTCAAGTTGGTTCAGCTGGAATCACCATGAGGGAGATGTTGGCAAGGCATACATGTGCGAGGCAACAGGAGCGATCCAAGTGGACAGCGTTCTCATGCCTGTAGATGCTGCCCAGCAGAAGCATGCGCAGTAACAAAAAAACACCTGCTGTGCTACTGCACATGTGGGAGCTGGTCCTGCACCCACCTGGGGCAATACCTGTTGCCCAATCAGGATTCTGGGTGGCGTTGAACCCATAAGGGGCCCCAACGATGGTAGCTGCTGTGTGCGTTCCATGACTCGACACATCATCTGTAGCATCCCGCTGGTTTGTCAGCACATACATGGCCACTTTCCGGTGCTTGGTGCTCGAGAAGTACAGTATGCCTGCTTAGGCAACAGCGACCGCGCGCACAAAAGGTAACGCACAGCCAGCACACAAGTGGCACAGGAAGCGCAGCAGCAGTCTTCAAAGCAAAGCATGCAAACATTGAAGCCTGGTCAAACCAGGTGTGCAAGCACGCAGGCAATCCAGCAGCAGCGCTGGGCACCGACGAGTGCGCGGATGACACGCACCTGTCTCAGCATCCGTGTACAGATTGCCGTCATCTGCCAGAATGTTGGGGAACCATGGGTCATAGAAATAGCATGAGTCCATATCAATTCCGCTGTCTGTGACCCCCACAACTTGGCCTGTGCCATCAAGGCCAGCCTGCCACAGAGGAAATGCCCCTGTGACCTTGCGCAGGTCAGCTACTGGGCGCGGCAGGCTGCCTGTTTGGATGAGCGACCCCACGAGTAAGTTTGCTTGCTGCACGTGCGCATAGATGGTACAAGTTGTACATGTAATGGGCGTAGCTGACAGTGCTTGTTGCAGGCAGGCCATGATGTGCAATCAACCGTGTTGATGCATGCATGAATGGCAACGCAACCTTCCAACTCATGCTGCAGACATTGGTCCTGTTGCTCCCCACGCACTCTGATATCCCGCTGCTCCTGTTCGTAGATCACGCTAGGCTGCAGCAGCAGCCACCCCACTGCTGCCTCCACATCCGGGACACAGAGGGTGGCAGACGCACTGCCCCACCCACCCAGGGCTGTGACCACGGGTGTACACGCGTCCCCCGCTGCATACCCCAGATGTGCCGCTAGGCCTGCCTGCAGCTCAGCAGCCCATGCAGCAGCCGCTGCCTTGTGGGCTGGGGTGGGCAGGCCGCTGGGGGTGGTGCTGCGCATGACCAGCAGCTGCACCTGTGCCTCGCCGTTAGCTGCCTGTAGTATCGCCAAACTTGCCTGCTGTGCTGGCAGTAGGGCCCTGAACGCCTGGACACCACTGGCTCTGGCCCTGCCACGAGCCTTACTCATTGCAGGGATTGGCTCTGCACTACTGCCTGCTGCACCTGCTGGCTGTGGGTCTCCAGCATCTGTACTGCTCCGGCTGGACTGCAACACTGCCGCCTCTTGCTTCAAGTCCTCCCTTCTGTACATGCGTGCAGTTGCCACAACAGCGCTCAAGCTGGGCGCCAGCTTATGGCGAGGCTCGAACGGGGCCTGTGAGGGCAGTTAGCATAAGCATGCACTACGTATGTATATGCTGCACGGGGTAACAGGTGCAGCGGCAGCACGAATAAGAAGTGTGCATCACATCTTCACATGACATCAACTGCGCAAGCCCATGCAAGCATACATGTTGCACCCACCCATGTGACATCCGGAAATTCTGCCAAAACGCGCTCCAGAGTGCTTATATCCGCTGATACCAGCCAATGATAATCGGGAACTGCATGCAGTAGCTCAAAGCCACTCTGAGCTTTCAGGGCATCTAACACCTCCTCTTGCAGAGAGCTGGGAAGACCTAGGAGATAGAGCGCTCGCCCTTGGTGCTCTGATCTCAGGTGCCTGCGCGTATTTAGAACGTGTTGGATGAGCGATTTACAACGGTGCCCTGTTCGCCTGAGCTCTTACCTTCGATGCGTGCCTCGTGTAGTAAGCAGTGTGCCAGTCCGCAGCCGCACCTGCCTGTAGCGTGTGGTGCTCGTGGTGCATTCAAAGCCCACGAGCACCAACACTGCCACAAGCGAGAGGCGCAACCGCATATCAGCTGCTATCGGCTGCCATCGCCCATCCTGGACCGAAGACTTGGCACAGCAGATGCATAGCCCTGCTGTCCATACTACCTATTATCAGTGCACGTAGGACCTGCAACAGTCAGTCCTGTGCAGAGCCCGTCCCATTCATCAGCGTATTGCCCACATCGAAAAGTGCACATGCAGTACAAATGTCACTACAAATGTCTGGTACTGGCTGCTGTCCATACAGTTACACAGGCTGCTGCTTCTTGATGCCTGCAATCTTAACCAGCTCATCCTAGTGGCGTGCTCATGGATCAAAAGTCCGTACATACTGCACCAGCACTGTGGCAGCCAATGAATCATTCTAGACCTTGTGCCAGTGTGGTCTGCTGCTAACCTTCCTAACATCCTGCAGCTGACTAAAAGTATATCGATCCGAACGCGCGCAACGAGGCACACTCATGGCTACTGCTTATCATCTGAACCAAAAGCTGGCCCTGCATGAATCTTCCTGCGTACTTCTTGCAGGCGCACAATCAGCGCCCACACAGACATAACTGTGAGTTGATGAGCTGGCTGGGGCCATGAAGCCGATCAGGACTCCCGGCGACGCAACCGGTGTTTCATGCGGCGTGTATGGATGAGCGTGTTCTGGATGCTGTTTCTGATCCTCAGCCATTCTGTCCTATTCATGCGCCGCACTGCAGGAGGTGGCTGGAACCTGGGGCCATCTGGTGCTGGCTGCGGTGGATGTGGGGCAGGGCTTGGAGCTGCGGGCGGCCTGGGGGCATCTGGGCCACTGGGTGCATCGGGTGATGGTGGGGTTCCTGGAGAGGGCGGTCGCGGAGTGGCATCTATTGGGTAGAAAGGGGAATCCGGGGCTGATGGCTCTCCTGGTGTACCTGGAGGAGGGAACGGCCTGGGAGGGGGTGCAGGCGGGTCCATTGGCTGCGGTGCCACAGCTGGGTTGAAGGGGCTGTCGATAGTGCCATTAATGCCGCCCAGCACGACCAGCGCGTACTTGGCAGGCTTGGCTTCAATGTACAGGCTGTACGCTGTGACGGTGATGCGGTACGTGGCCCCAGCCACTGGCTCCTGGATCACGACACGCTCCAGGTTGTTCCTGTTGTCTCCACCGACCTGGTCGTTGCCCCACCAAACCGTTTCCACTGGTGCGCCTGGGGATGTGCTGTCCCCACTGCCGGCTCCTGATGTGGTGTTGGCCTGAGCGGCAGACGCCGGCCCTGTGATACTCAGGTCCAGATCGTTGACTGCCCCTGGCACCCGCAGCACCATCTCCGGCCAATCCACGTACGCCATGGTGGCGATAATGGGAGCACCCCCGGTGGCCATCACCTCATACACATGGCTGCCCAGGTCCTCAAATGCTGCACGGTCAATGACCTGCATCGCCCACCCCTCCTCGTTACCCTTCAGGGGCAGAGAGCGGGCCAGGTCGACACGCCCCCAGCCTTGATAGGGGCTGGGGGGAGGCTTCAGCGGCTGCCCGTTGTTGCGGCTGACACCTGTCATCGCGGCTGCCCCGGCCACCAGCACAGCTCTGAGCATGGACCCTGAGGGCTCATAGCCTGCGGCTGGGGTAGGCTCACCTGCAACACGCACGTGCAGGGCACACAGCAGCTGTCCTGTGCCATGCCAGTATGTGAGGGACAAGGCAGCGGTTTGACGGTGTGAAACGGGGGGTATGAGGCACCAGGCCCCAGCGGCTCTATGCGGCACTACATGTCATCATCACCACGTGGTTCAAGCAAAGAAATCCACTTGATGCTGTGCCTTGACACATGTGACATGTGCCTCCATGCCTCTCTGTCCATGGCCTGTAGCCATCATCATGGCACAGCCGTACTGCATCCCGCTCTGCATTGCATCTCCCTGCAAGCTGCAACGCACCTGCTGGGTAGAAACCATCCACAAAATACTGCCGAATGATCGCAGCAGCGCCTGCTGCAATGGGGGCAGACATGGACGTCCCAACCTTGTTGTCTGTCGCGCACGAATCACATGCCTGCACAATGGATGGGGACCAGAGGGACACCAAGCAGGTGGCGAGGTGAGAAGTGCATGTGTCATCAAGTGAGGAGCTGTTCGTGGGAGCTGCTGCAGAGCAAGACGTGGTGTGGTCGTGCAGTGCGCACAAGCTGACATGTTCCACATGGTTGTATCACTCATGATTGAACAGGTCATGCAATACTGATGGCTCTGCAGTTGCTGAAGCTGCCGTGGGCGTGGCCAAGAGTAGCGCAAGCAGCTTGACAAGAGAATACAGAGCGATCACGCACCCCAGAGATAACTCCATCCGACAGTGCAGACCTTGTGTAGCCTGTATACAAGATCCATGAGAATGCCATGTGCGACATGTCAGATGTGTAGTTGTGTACCGTGAAGGTGGGCGCACTGCACTTGTGCAGAACCGCCAGGGCGGTGCATCCACGCACATCAGCCACAAACCATTCCGTTTTACTTGCCTGCGGCCATGACTTCTGGCTTAATCCTCAGGTCCTGCTGCTCAGCAACTTGAGGGTCAGGGTCCCGCACGGCGCCAAAGCTGGACACTGCCAGGACGTTCTCATATGGGGGGTACGTGTCCTGAACAGGAAAGGTCAGGGGCGGGCAGGGCAGCAGTCTGTGCACATGTTTTGTATCAGTACTGGCAACGACGTTTGCTGACCAGCTTCCACAAACTCATGCATGCAGTGCTTCAGTGAAGAGGAACCTGCCCATGCTGTATGGTCGGTGCAGAGAGCGGCACGCTGTGTTCACACAAGTTAGGGTTTAGGGTTTAGGTTTTGTTCTGTGCAAGGTGAGGACAGTGCACCGGCAGTCCCAGCTCAGACAGGCCCGTGCGTACCGCGAGAGGCATGACCTGGACGGTGACGTTGTACTTCTGCTTCGTGATCCAGGTGTACACAGTCGTGCCTGCTGCAAGTGTGGTGGCTCCCAGTGGGATGTTGATGTCTGCCAGCTGGTATGCCTCAGGTGTGACCAGTAAGTTGAATGGGTCCGTGTCATCGTTGTTGTAGATGAGCCCGCCCAGGGCGGCCGCTGCAGCCACGTACCTCCCCTTTGTGGCAAAGCTGCAGGTGTCTCGTCGGAACACCACAAATGCGCCCTCCGCAGCCGCACTGGTCAGGGGGGAGCATGCAGACAGGGGTGCGGCCAGCACCACCGGCATGCTTTTGCCCACCAGCAGCGCAAAGGACTTCAAAGGGCCATCCCTGCATACCAGGTGCAGATGGGCAGAATTTCCGGAGGTGCACAAGAAGCACATGAAAGTTGTGCGTATGCGCCCAACTTCATGATGAAACACAACAGCTGCCAATTCAGGTACATGTAAGGCCACCATACACATATCTAACACAGATGGTGCTTACCAGTAGACCATGTCAGTGCCAAGGCGAAGCTGCAGAGAGTCTTTCAGCTCGCCTGTCGTCTTATCGTACGCCTGCAGTAAGGGTTGGCACCTCACCATTGTGCTTCCTGTACACACAACCGTGCGACTCCCCTGGCTGCGCTACTAGCCTACCAGCCTCATGTAGTACGTGAGGCTGTAGCACTGCGTTTATAAAAGCACAGAAAGGTCAGCAGCTGACAGGCACAGCAGCAGACTCACCGTAAACAGCAACGACGTAAAGTCTGTAGGAATGGTGAGGTTGGTGATGGAGATGAGGGCATGGTAGGTCTGGATGGGAGTAACGCTGCTGTTGGAGAACAGGGCGTTGATTTGGCTTTGCTTGTAGATGTAGTTCTCTGTGGCTCCCACAGCAACCGTGCTGCAGACACATTGCAGCCGCAGTGCACACTCAGCTTGCATGTAGCGCCTTGCATGTAATGCACATGCCGCATACATGTGCAGCTCAAAGTGGCAGCAGAAGCAACAGATAATATTGATGTGCCTTCCTGTGGTGATGAGATGGGCGCGACATCTTGAGCAGTGTTGCATGATGGCAGAAGCATGCATACCGCTGGGCACACACCAGCCCAGCACGCACTTTTTGCACATGGCTGGCGCCTCGACAAGACCTTCCTGCTCGTACCCCAGCATGCCCCCATTGTTTCCAGCTGAAAAGAACAGCAGCATGTCTGGCCGGTTCCACACGTAGGTGTCGTACAAGCTGCACACGTCATTGTTGTAGCTGGGTGGAAGGGAGAGCTTGTAAGCGAATGAATTGGAGGTGATCCTCACACCCCGGTCAAACAGGGGGTCATAGATTGAGTAAGGGTCTTGTGGTATGTACAGTGTATCTGATGCCATGGTAGAGTCGCCTGCGTCGAAGAAGGCGATCCGCGCTCCCGGTGCAACGCCTGCAGCCACGCAGTGGTGCATGCAGCAGGTTGGGGGTTTCACGATGTAAATGCTGCGGCTCCAGCAAGCAGCTGGAAAGTGCGGTGCGTCGCTGTTATGTCATGTTAATGCTGTGGTATGCAAGCAGGCAGGTCGGTGCCCTCGCACACCCATCACATTGTGTTGGCAACCAGGCAGCATGACCCTTGATTGACGGCAATGTGTCTGGTTGACTGCTGACGACTGTTGTGAGACAGCTGGATACTGCCCAGCATGTGCCCCGTGCTTTGTTCAGCAGGGCATCGAGCATTCTGCCCTACAGCAAGCAATGCCAGGGTCCCTAAAGGGCGTTGCACAACATGGCACCTCACCAGTGGCAATGTCCGGGTCTGTTGTTGCGTTGTACCCAGCCGCAACGCCCGCCACCAGCCCCGCCACATGTGTACCATGACCCTCATCATTGTCCAGTCCATCCTCATAGTACAGATACATGGCCAACTTGCGGTGCTGTGCGCTCTCATAGATCGGGACCTCGGAGCCATCATTCAGGTAGATGGTGTCTGTAGGCTGGATGTCTGGGTTGTCTGGGTCCCAAAAGTAGCAGGAATCTGTGTCGATACCTGTGTCGACGATCCCAACCACCTGGCCCCGGCCATCCAGGCCCACTGACCACAGGGGGAAAGCTGCTGGACCCCCCTTGCTGATGTCTGACAACAGGGTGGGTGTCCTGCCGGCTTGGGCTACCGCGGAGGCCCACACGTCTGTGAGGTGCACCTGTTTGGGCACGTCGATCAGTAGGACGCTGGGCTGTGCCATGAGCCAAGCAATGGCCGCTTCCAAGTCTGCAACACACACTGTGGCTGTCGCAGTTGCTGTGCCACCCCTGGCCAGCACGGTTGGTGCACACGGTGATGCTGCAGCGCCCGCACTTGCATCTGAGGTGGGCCCCCGTCCTAGCGCTGCAGTGAGGCCCTGCTGCAGCTCGGCAGCCCATGCGGCAGATGCCTTTCGCAGCGCTGGCAGCTCACCAATGGCTGGCTTGCTCCCAAGCACCAGTAAAGAGAGACGTGGCGGCAGGGTGCCTGACCCATCTGTCAGCTGCACACCTCGGAGTGTCTCAGGCAATTGTTCGTTGGCTGTGCTGCCTGCGCTGCCCTGCGCGGTGGCAGAGGATCGGGCTGCTGTGCGTACAGTGCTGCTGCTGCTTTGTTTGTGAGACAAATCCTTGGTAGCGGCCAGCAGTGCGTCCAGTGAGGGCCCTCGCTTGTAGTCATCAGGTAAAGGCGCCTGCGTGGCAGTGGCATGAGCAGAACAAAACAGGTGGTGCAACCGCTCAAGCTGCTTGCGCATGGCGCAAGTGTGAGACCAGAGATCGTATGGCAACACGCAGTTGTCAGACGATCATTGTTCTCAACTGCTCATCTGCAGGCTGACGCACACAAGGAAGATCTTGTGGCTGCTGGCCTGCCATGCAAGCATGCAACAGACGGCACTAGCAGGCTGTAGCTGGAACAGGGGCGCATGCGCACCGCGGTAGTGCCGGGCAGCTCCAGCAAGGTGTCAATCGCAGCACCACTGGCACGGATGAGCCAGTGGTCTGATGAGCATGGATGCAGCAGCTCCCCACCCAGTGCCAGAAGCTGGGACTTGAGCTCAACCTGTTTTTGCTGTGATGTGTCTGCAAAACCTATCAGGTACAGTCCATCCTCGCCTTGCCCGAGGTGCCTGCGCGGTGATCAGCATCGCATGTCCATCGTGGCGCAGCTGCTCGCAAGTGTGCCCCAGGGTGCAAATGCCCCTCTGCCCACCTGCGAGCCTGGCTTTCAAATGGGGCTGCGCCTTTTGCGAACGTATGCACTGTACCAGGAATCAGCCGCACAGACCGCTGCCTTGTGGCCCCTGAAATGCTGGAAGCTATGCAAGCTCCCAACAGAACGATCAACGATGCTGCACCCATGCCTCCATCATCTCCATCCAATATTTAGCTGGTTGATCGCTGACTGCAAGGTGTCATTTTCGCCCGCCACATTCTGCTCACATTCTCTCTCTGTGTGTTAGTTGGGCAACTGAGCTCCGTGCCGCTGATGCTGCGTCCGTCGCACAACACTTTTACCTTGAAACAATTGGGCACCTCAAGGATGGGAGACTTGAGCTTGACTGCTACTTAGACAAACGAAATACAAGGACGAAGTACTAGAGCAAGAAAAGATCAAATTAATACTGCCATTATTTGTTAAAAACCACTCAAAATGGTAAACTGGGCCGAGCTGCCCAGGCTCTCCGAGGAGGAAATAGAGATGTGCAGAAGAGCTTTCCAGCTCTTTGACAAAGATGGTAAGGATTTCATGCCAATGTTGCGACGTCAGGCTTCTCACAACCCAAGTGGCGCTGACCCTGCAGGTAGCGGAACCATTGACGTAAAGGAACTCAAAACAGCTCTTACAGCGCTGGGGCAATCTCCCAGTGATGAGGAGCTGTTCGTCATGATCAGCCAGGTGGGTCCATGGTGCACGTGCTCATCATGCTGGCTATGGCCACCACTGCCATGACAACTGGGCACATAACTCTGGCATGGCAGGGTGCATGCATCATGCAAGCATGCAAGCCTGTGCATGTTTGTTTGCTATGCTCAGGTTGATGAGGATGGGTCAAAGGAGATTGAGTTCCAGGAATTCATCCACGCCATCCAAATCAACAAAGCCATGTCAGAAAAGAATGGCAACGAGCAGGAGACCCTGGACGCATTTGTGGCACTAGGGGGAAACGTGAGTCAAACGTGTTGCTCTCACACAGTCGTGCAACACGGCCAAGGACAGCACGACGGCTCAGGGTGTGGGTTGCTATGAAAGGTGCACATGAAAAAGCAGCAGGCACATGACGGGATACTCTCAAGTTGTGCCAGAAGCGCATGGGATGCGCACACAACATTTGGCGGTCACCTGTGACTTGCCACTCGGTGTGTGTGCATTACAGCCCGACAAGACTGGCCGCATCCCAGCTGACAAGCTGCGCGCCATCATTGAGGTGAGTGCTTGCTTGTGCTGTGGCACAGGCCTCACACAACCATGCTGCGTTGAAGCGTTGTGCGTAGCACGAGCACACTGCGTGCTGCCGTGTTGACCCTCAAAGGTACAGTGCAGGGGCGATGCTCCCTGATGTGCATCGGCTGCAAACTCACACTACAGGAATTTGAGCTCACGCTTAATGTGGACAAATTCATTGCTGAAGTGGACAAGGACGCGTCAGGGTGGATCGAGTTTGACGAGTTCAGGCAGCTGCTGGTGTAAACAAAGGAAACAGCCATGGGCGTGCAAGGTCGGGGGCTCGCTTTCTATGCGCACCATGCACTGCGGTGGGTGCATGTGCCATGGGCCAGCAGCAATGGACATGCAGTACAGGGATGCAAGCATGGCCCAGCGCATACACAAGCTCACGCCAGACTGTGTGAAGCATCTCATGGGGAGCTGGAGGCTAGGGCAGAGGTTACACATGCTCGATGTGTTGTGTGTGGCGCTGGGATATCATGGCGCAACCGCCACCATGCATCGTGCGGGCCCGCACTTTATGGTCTGGGGGCAGGGACACGCATGAATGTAACGGGTTTTCTTAAGTCTTACAATCTTCATGTCAGGCTTGAAACCAGCTTCTGGAACTGCTCAAATGTGAGCCCATCATCAGAGGCGCCTGCTTCCTCCTTGGCATACAGCATCATCACATCTAGCCCACAAGCCTCACTATCCATCCCAAAGCGTGCAAATGTGGCCGAGAGTGAGCTGCGTGTCACACGGCCATGAGCATCTGGCTGGAGTGCTTGGAAAAGAGCCAGCACCTCCCCTTCTGACAGCTGCGAGATCTCGGCTTGCTTTTTCTGCTTCTTTCCGGACCCTTTTGGCCGCCCCCGGCCGCGCTTTGCTGCTTCCCCGGCCCCAACCACTTCCTTGCCAGCCTGCTGCGCCTTCGCTGCACGTTCCAATGCACCCTGAATCGCCGCAGACGTGGCAGCTGGCATGGATGCCTTGGTGCTGACTGCATGGGAGCCTGCAAAGGGCTGCGCCTGCTGGCTGCTAGTGGAGGGCAGGGCTTCGCTGCTGGGGCCCTGCTGCGAAGTATGATCCACGGGCTGTGCACCTGCTTCTTGCAATGACAATGCAAGAGCAAGCTGCAGCTCGGGGTCATCCTCGTCTGCTGCTGCTCTGACTTTGGCTGGCTGGGAGGGCCCTGGTAAGTCGATGCCCTCCATGGGTGGGGATGACGACTCCTTGCCACCTGTGCACCAGCATACATTCCCTTTAGTACACCCATACACGCGCACATTTCAAGGGTGATTGCAACGAGGCTCAATTCATGATAGCAAGCTGCAGCCCGCCAGGCAGACTCGCCCGGCCCCCCATGTTATGTGATTGGCACAGGAACCAATCATATCTTGCTTCGAAAGTGCTGTGCCTGATGGCCTGCATGCCGCGCGAACTGCTGCCGTCCACAGCACTATCAGTCGCACCCTTGCTGCTTGGTCCTGCTGCCTCGTCATCACTGCCCTCTGAGCCGTTGTTGCCCTCGTCCTCGTCCTCCTCTGCTCCCTCCTCTGGCTCATACTCATCATCCTCTCTGTTCCACAAAGACATATGATAACTGCAGATCGTGAGGACGTGAGCACGCACTGCAGCATGCACAATTCCACATGACATGCCCCGTGACGCACGCCAGTCCTGTGCACATGGCCCGTGGTGAGGTGTGGTATGTGCACTCAGGCATGCAGCTCTGTTCCAAGCACACCAAGCAGATGATTCACAACGGTGGCCAGCTGGCCATGTGCTGCTGAACAGCCGAAGATTGTTGGTTTGCATACCTGCTCTTTCGCTTGCCACGTGGTGGGGCCCCACTTGGCTCATCATCCTCATCACTGCCTTTCCCACTGCCTGATGCATCTTCACTGTCTTGACTGCCTGAGTCCTTGTATTCTGCCAGCAAAGAGCATGTATGACCAGGTGAAGAACGCAAACCAGGAACACAGAGCGGCAGGTGTGCACGAAGGAATCAGAGCATTGACCACGCTGGTCGCAGTTGCCGCACCATGGCACCAAGCGCAAGTGCCATGTACATGTGCCATGTGCATGGCGCGCCTCGCACCTGTTGCATGCTGCTTCATGCGCTCCCGTGCAGCAGCTGCAGATGTCCGCGCGCTCATGCGGCGTGGCTGTGCCGCATCTGGGCTGCTGCTTTTCTGTCTGCGTGTGCCATTTGACTGGCTCTTGGCTGGACTTTTTGCCTTTGCATCTGCCTCCTGTGCCAGTGCCTTGGCAAGCTGGGGCACCTGCAGACGCATGATGCAAGCCTGACCCATGCCGACAGCAGCCACAAACCTTCACCATGCACGTGCGCAACGCACCCCCAAGCTGGCTAGCACTTCGCGGTTCCTCTTGATGCGTTCTGCGCGTTCTGTTTCAAGATCCAGCGCTTCCTGCACTACGGCAGGCTCGTCTGCGTCTGTGGCCATCCGTCAAAAACCTATGAATGCGCAGTTGAAAGCATTCAGACGGCAAATCGACTTAGGGCTGAAGACCGTGCTGCGCGCGCAGCACGAGTGAGACTCTCACTGTATTCCAGCACACTGGAAGACAGCGTTATTTGATCATAACAGCGAGATTTCACAGTGACGCTGTTTACAGGCAAACTTGGACACAAAGATGATCTGATCTAGGGCTCCTGGAGATGCAGGAACAAGCTCCAGGCACACATCTGGATGACCTTCCTTCCCCAGTGCTGGCCCAAGTTCTGTCACACTTGCCAGTACAAAGCATCTTGGTTGCTCAGTTGGTCAGTCAGCGCATGCGCGATGCTGCGCATGAAGCGCTCCGCACATGCACACTGCTGGAGCCGAGCGGCCGCCTCACAGCGCAGGCCATGGTGTGGTGGGGCACGTTCAACGCAGCTCCACTGGCACTGAACACCCTGCGGGTGAACGGCGCCGCGACAGCTGCAGGTGTGGGGGGCTTGCATGCCCGGCGCAGATTCAACACATTCTGCAAGGATGGGCGTCCTTCTCCAGATGTTATGGTACCATGCCCGCCCTCCGTTTTTCCCTGTGCGCGACAGGTTTAGTGTTCTTGTCATCGTCACAGCTAGGGCGGAAGCGGCTGGGGATGTTGCACACCCTCTCCATTGACACATGCAAGCAGCTGAGGGACCACACATTGTCATCAGCCCTGGTGCATTGCACAAGCCTGAAGTGAGTCATGTCTCCTCCATACTTGTTGTACCATGTTGCTGGCTGGAAGGCTGCCTACTGGGGAATGCAAGTAGGACCTGCAGTAACCTACCACGACAGTCAGCACAAACCCCACGCCTGATGCAGGCAGGCGGCGCAGTGACCTGATGCAAATGACCACTCACCTCACTACATTTTTGCACTCACATGACCTGGAAACCTGATGTGATCCACAGGTCCCTTGAGCTGATCAACTGCAGCAAACTGACAGATGGTCTGGCCTTGGCGATCGGCAGCAGCTGCACAAACCTCACACAACTTGTCCTGTCAGACATCTACAACCTGTACGATGACGCGGTAGGCTTCTTACGGTGTTACGCTGATGTAGTGCATTTCCCTGGCTGGGCTGGCATTTCTTGGCTGGTTAGCGCAGTAGCGATGCAAGTCCTGTTCAGCCGGCACGTGTACAGAACTGTCGCACACTGCATCTGGCATGCGTGCATTTTTAGTCCACCTCAGCCCACGTTGCGAGATGGCAGTCCACCTGTGATTTGCCAACTGGCACCTCAACATCACACCATTTGAGCCTGAAACCAAAGTGTGCACACCTCCTGGTTTTGGCAGGTGGGGCACATTGCGCACCACTGCCCCCACATCACCCACTTGGTGCTGGATGGGGCAGTTCATGTCAGCTCTGCGGCCCTGGAACTGCTGGGCATGCATGCGCCTCAACTCAGGCACCTGTCTGTGTCCAAGTGCACCAAGATACGGGACCGGGGACTGCAGGTGTGCGATCGCTCACACATGCCACATGCCAATCCTCTTCTGTGCCTGTTCTGTACCCGTTCTGTATCAGCAGAGCTGCATGTCTGTGTGACATATACAGATATAATGGGCAGCAGTTTGTACTGCCTGTGCTCTGAGGCCCCCAACCTATTGTACCGCCACATGCTTGCACGTGTACAGGGCCTCGCACACGGCTGTACATCATTGATGAGCCTCAACCTGTTCCAGTGCCACCGCGTGGCATCCATTGCATGCTTGCGGGCGTGTCCCCTGGTTGAGCTGGACCTGTCTGGCTTGACACAGGTGGGACGGGCATGCACCAAACAAGGAGTTGCACAGTTATTATGTCCTGCTACTCCTCCTGCCCATGTCAAGGTGTACCCGTTGTTGTATGATACTCCTTGTTAAGTGCATATCTGTCCCACCTGCCAAGCCAGGAGACACCACTGACTGCTGGGTGCTTGAAGTGCTCCGCCATCAGGTGGGCGACTCTGAGCTGGGACAGCTGGTCGAGGGCGGTGCAGGGGCCACGCTGCGGCGGCTTGTGCTGGATGGGTGCATGGGGATGACTGGCTGTGCACTCGCTGCCGCGTGCAACAAGTGCCCACATTTGAAGGACCTGCGCGTGTCACGGCTGCTGGGTGTGACTGATGCTGCACTGCTCGCACTCTCCTCAACGTGCAAGTGAGTAGTGTGATGACGGGTTGCGATGACGGGCTGCGTGCTGGCTGCGGTGCTTGCTGTGGCCTGCTGCATATGCCCAGCCATACCCATGTTTTGAGTGCAGTGTGTGGCCACAGTTTGACATGTACACAATCTACACATTGTTAGTCGGGGCCATGTTTGTATGGCCCGCCTATCATTCTGCACCTGTGCGTGCAGGGGCCTCACAGCGCTGGGGCTTGTGTGGTGTTCTGAGGTTACAGATGATGGTGTGTGTGCCATGATTGAAGCTAATCCTGCTCTTGAAGAGTTGGAGCTGGAAGGATGCTACCTGCTGGTGCGTGGAGAGTGGGCTGCTTGTAGATATGTTTTTCTCATGGCCTTGCATGTTGAGGCTGCACCGCCAGCGTGTCAAACGGGCTCATGATTGTTGATGTGCTGGGATTTGATTGGCGGGGTCTGTGCTACACACGGCATGCAGACGGACCGTACGCTTCATGAGCTGGCCAGATGTAGGCCACTGCTGACCAGCCTCAACATCCGGCTGTGCCACAGAATGACTGTGGATGGCATCCTGAATGTGGTCCTTGGCACGCGCTTGCGTGCGCTTCATGTCTCTGGGGTTATGGGTGAGGCAGAGACCTCGCACCTTGCCATGCGCGTCAAGGCGCTAAAGGCGCACGCCAAGCTGTACTACTGAACACACGAGTTCTGTGCACAGCAACTCTGGTTCCTGTGCTGTGTAATGGAGGCAGGTTGTACGAGGCCCTCTGGCAGGGCCTTCCTCATTCAACATTTGCAGGACCGCTCCTTTTTCCGCAGGGTCGATGTTGGGGTTTGTGTATGTATTAGTTGGTGTGTATGCGTCATGAATGTAATGCACAGGTTCGAAGCAATCAGGGTGGGTTTCTGAAACTCAAGCAGCTGTGCATCTCTGCCCTGTAATTGCTTGCTTCTCTTTTTCTTAGTTGTGATGCATACCTCCTCCTTTGAACAATCCGTCCGTCATGTGGACTTGTATGATAGGAATTTGGACGGTTCTCATCTCAGCAAGACAGTGTAGTGCTCCAAAATTTTGGCGGTTAAGCAAGCACCTCCGCCCTCGTTCCACATTTTTAACTTGACTTATCCAGTTATTGTAAACCCGAGCCAAAACATCACAGTTCACCTGCATTCCAATCGACCTAGAGCTGCGTACAATCAATCCCATCATCTTTCAGCTTCAAAGAATTCAGCATGTCGTGGGACCTGCTTCTGTACTTGTTCGCGTTCATTCTACAAGCAGGGTTACTGGGGAGAGTCACGTATGCGGTGCGTTTAATAACTATAGGATTTTATCAACGATTTCGTGCCGCTCAGTGCTCAACTTGATCTTGAAGGTTGATCTTGGTGTGCCCTGTAGCTGCATGGTACGCAGCGAGGAGCACATGAGCACACTTTATACCTGCATTTCTGCCACAACTGTGTTCATTACTTCAGACTTCAGCTGCATGCACATGGCGCATGCCTTCGACACACTTCACAATGCCCTGCAGATCATATGTTTAACAGATTTAGAGCAAGATTTCATCAACCCTTATGACCTCAGCTCAAAAATCAACCGGTTCGTGGTGAGTGCACTGGGTATGTCTGACACCTGCCAGATAGCAGCATGTGAGATGATGCACGATGAAGGACTAGAACCATCAATCACAATGTGGCACACCTCGCTCCATCAGCATGATGGCCACCATGCACTGCAGATGCTCGAGTACGGGGCACAGTTCCTGCTGACTGCTGTGCTGCTGGCTGGTGGGAAATGGTTCTCTGCAGCCATCCACATCGGCGTCAGCGTGTGGATGGTGCGTGTGGATGGATGGTGGATGTTCCGTAGCACGCGCCATGCATGATATACGGCGCGCAAGGATGCTTCTGTGCTGTGTTCATGTCTCTGCAGTTACCTGAGGCTGCACTGGCTTGAGCGGCAACCCCGGACTCACCAATGGTCACTGCAACCTAGTGTATCTGGTGCCCCAATGAGATCTTCATGCCTGCACTGCATCACAGGTGCTCATGTACCTCAAGAAGCAGGTCTACGTTGATGCCACAGATGCCTTCAGGCAGCTCAAGGGCCAGAAGTTCAGGAAGGGCGTGGTGTTTGGCTTGTACGCCTTCTCCTTTGTGCTCATTGTGTACAGGTGTGTAGTGTATTGTTTCGCGTGGGGGCTGATCACAGGCCAGAGGGAGGCCCCTGATGTCAGGTGTCAGGGCACTGGATCATGCGTCTGCTTCTTTTCACAGTCTGTGGCTGGCCTGCATTCGCTGGTGTCACATTCTGATGGCTTTGCCTGTGAACGCATGTCCTGACCTAGCATTTGGCGTGCGTGCTGTGTTTTTCAGGGTCGTGGAGACGGTGGTGCACCAGGTCCTGTCACCAGAGGGGCGGGAAACAGCCAAGAAGTTGTTTAAAGAGGCAGCAGCCAGTGTGCATGGATACTGACAATTAAGGCTGTCATGCCATCATCATGGGAAGTTGCAGCATGCAGGAGTGTTCGCCACATGTTTACATAGTGCGTACAATGTAAAGCAACCTTGCATTCTGCATTCTTTGTACAATAGGTCCGAGTTCTGTTGACTGAGGTGGTGCTGACAGGTGGACATGCACATGCTTGCTCGTCTCTGTGCGCGGCAAGCGTGTTGCACACATCATGAGGCATGTGCCAGGATGCAGGACGGATCATACGGGCACAGGCACAGTACAATCACAGGCGAAGCATGGCAGACGTTGGCATTTGGAGCACACCATGGTGAGCAAATGCATCCAATGTTTGTGGCTTTTCATGAACTGTTCTATGTCACATTTCGCAAGGCAGTTATGATCAGCCATCAGGCTGAGGTTCAGCACGTTGATGAACCCATGGTGCTGGGCTTACTCCTGTATGCAACGGATCACTGCGGCATGTTCTACTACGGATGTGTGACAAGGTGAGACAACATGAACCCATGTCACATCTGTGAAACTGTCAGCGTAACATTGCATGGGAGTTGGGACTGCGTGTGCAGCATCATGGAGTTCGTACACAGGAGCATACAGCAAGTCTATGTCTAGCCACACCTGGCATGGCGCACAACTGAATTGAGACAGACAACACGAGTGCGGGCAGATGGTATGGTGGTGGAAGTAGGCATGGAGCCAGGAGCATCACGCAACATGTCACATGCCGACTGAGCGGGCGTTTTTTGATGAGGCACCGAGCTCGGTCACTACTCCACTGGTGGGTGCAGGGATGCACATGCAGCACTTGTCAGAGCCATGCTTGCAATGCCAGTGGAACGCGCATTGAGCCAGCTTTCAACAATATCATACTCTGTGTGCAACCACACAGCTCGCGTCTGCCTTGATCCCAGCAATGTGCAGCCTCTCTCTCTGGCCACAGCGTGCCACGCGGATCCAATGATGGTATGACAAGGTGCAACGCCACCCAATCCAGACGAAGTGCTAGGTATTAAAATTGACGATGAAGCTCGCTACTGGCACATCTCGTGCCCTGCGCGCGTCCCCATTGCCCAACCCTAAGGCGCTGGCAGCGTGCCGTTCCTGCGTCACCCCTGCCAATGGTGGTTACAAGCTTCGTGCTGAAATCGCAGCATGGCAGGCCATGCGTATCCAGCATTTGTGCCAGTCCACCGCGGAGCCTGCAGCTGCTGCCCCTACTGCAGTTGCAGGTAAGGTTCAGCTACAATTTCCTCCTCAAGCGCTCAATCGTCCACCTGGCATGCAGTTCCTTCTGGGTTAGCAACATCACTGACGATCTTGACGGCAGATCGTGCTTTGGTGCATTTTTCAATTGATTTGTACATTCTGCGACCCCGCAGATGCACCTGCTCCACCTGCGGAAGTGGATGTTTCTGCGTGCGACATCCGTGTTGGATTGATCACCAAGTGCGAGAAGCACCCAGAAGCGGACAGGTGCGTGTTCTGTCCACCATATGATACATGTATTTTTTGCCACATGGCACCATGTACACGTACACGTATGTGCTCCATGCGCACTGCTGCCATGATGTGCGCCACGCAGCTTGTATGTGGAGGAGATAGACTGTGGGGACGCGGAGGGGCCACGCACAATTGTTTCCGGCCTGGTCAACTTTGTTCCTCTAGAGGCGATGCAAAACCGCAAGGTCATCGTGATCGCCAACCTGAAGCCCCGCAACATGCGTGGCATCAAGTCAAACGGTGCGCTGCGCCAGGCTTCATAGCAGCCTCCCCTGCAATCTCGAACACTTCCTGCACATGGGGATTGGGATGCGCTGCTCTATGGCAACATGCACAAACGTTGGCATACAGCTGCCGGGCCATGCATACTGCAAGCTCATTATCGTCAGTGCAAGGCCAGCGTGCACTGTATGCAAGTCAAGAAACCTGTTCAACTTGAGATTCAAGCGGTCTCAAGCTGGCGTGTCTTTGATGCTGAAAGCTACACTGGGGTCCTGGCTTTGGTCCTGATGTCGTGGGGGTTGTGCGAATGACGGTGTGTGGACATATTTGCGGGATACGTGTGTGTGAACGTGCATATGAACGTGCATGTGCACGGCGCAGGCATGGTGCTGTGCGCCAGCAACGACGCGCACGACAAGGTGGAGCCCCTGGACCCTCCTGCAGATGCCAAGCCTGGGGAGCGTGTGTGGTTTGGTGAAGGCAACGAGAAGCAGCCCGCCCCTGCGGAGCCAAACCGCGTGCAGAAGGTGCGGCTGCTTTTTTGCGCGTGTGTGTGCACGAGGCTGGGCATGGCACGCGCCTGTTCACAGGACAGCTGTGCTTTGTTGCAGCGGAGGTAGCTTGGTGCCTCGCCCTTCGGGTGGCAGTGCACAATGCGCACACACTCACAACCACCAACGGCTGTACTGGCTGCTGTGTCGGTACACGCAGAAGAAGATC
Organism: Haematococcus sp. NG2; assembly: GCA_004335575.1. Lineage (NCBI taxonomy): Eukaryota > Viridiplantae > Chlorophyta > Chlorophyceae > Chlamydomonadales > Haematococcaceae > Haematococcus > Haematococcus sp. NG2. The sequence continues at coordinate 690,569 of QAXD01000041.1, read as the reverse complement.
TGGGAGGCAGTGCAGCCGCACCTCAAGACTGATGGCTCTTGCATTGCCACCTTCAAGGGGAGACAGATGCTATGCAGCGCTGGGCCTGTTGTGAGCAAGACACTAGCCAATGCCAACATTGCATAAGAGCTCCCGGTGACCTTCATTTTTGCACCCTAGTTTTGGGATCGATGACCATGGGAAAGCTGTGTATTTGCGGACCTGCATGCCCACCCGGGGACACTGATTTTTGTCATGAGGGCCAGAAGAGCAGTCTTGAGAGGGAGGTTGATGTGAGGCCCATTTTAGGAGTTGGGCTGAGAGATGTCCAGCAGCAAATTCTGTACTGTCTTGTGGTGCTGTCCTGTGCGCTGGGTGCTTGCAGTCGTGCACTGGTGCTGATTGGCCGGCACGGTACTGCTGCCCATTGTCAACAGCCATTCTTTTTCACATTTCACCCCTGCCGCTGGACCATTCTTTTGCTTCCTTGTGCCAATGCAACAACGATGAGTACATGGTGAACAACACCCGCTGTAACATCCTGTACACTGTTGGCGCGCATGCCGCACATGGCCCCAATTACCCACTCTTCACCCATGACCCATTCCCCTTGTTTAGTTGCCCGTGCTTGACAGCAGCTCCCTACTCAAGCCTGGTCACGTGCACCCGCTCTGTAGTGCCACAGCCCCCCTACACTGTATAGACATATAGATCCGCCTGTCAGTGCATGGTCACAGTTTGCCCAGCATGAAGTCCATCACTTGGTCCAGGGTGGACCGCGTGTCTGCCAGCAGCTGCTCCAGCATGGGCATGCGCTGCTTGGGTGCGCTGATGCCAGTGAGCTTGCAGAAGTCCTGTTCGTGAGGAAGGCAAGAGGAAAACAATGCTGAGGTCGATGAGTTAATCACACACGGTGCATGGAATCCAAGGAAGTGTGCATGAAGACATGGCACGCAGGCAAGAACGCATACATGCAGACCAAGAGATGAAGGCAACAACCACAGGTTCTGCCCATCTGCCATGGCAAGCTTGTTGCACTGTGCGCCTGCACAACGCTCCACAACTTCACAAGTGTGTACAACCTCAAGGGTGCTCACACCTGATATAAGTCCTTGATGAGTGATGTGAGATGGTCGAGGTGCTGTGGCTGCTCCTTGAACTCAGTCCGGATCTTGTCTGCGTCATCCAGGATCTGAAAGAGGCACGACATGCGCGGGAACTGCATGGGACAGGAGATCTAGCAGCTGAGGCACACATGCTGCATTGCGGACATCTGAAAAGCAGCTGATAGAGCATCCCCACACTGTGCACGTGTCAAACTGCCCACTACAAATCAGCATCACGTCAAAACCCTTCGTAATGTTGACCTGCAAGTGCACTGCTGCAGATGCACATCCGCGCGCACACTGCTGCACGCACACACCTTTTTGTACTCGGCAGAAAGGTAGGACCCGACGTCAGGGTCCTGCATCTTGAGCTCAGCCAGCCCCTCCAGCAGGTCAAAGTTGCGCTTGAGTGTGCGCTGCTTCTCAAGCTGCATGCAGGCGCAGAGGCAACGGCAATAATTGATCTACCCTGCCACAGGTGTGTGGGCCGATGGTTGCAGGCACAGCCGCTTGACGCAGCAATGCAGTGCCCCGTGATGCAGGTGTGGATGTGTGCAGCTGTGCGGCTATCGGAGGCAGCACAGTGCAAAAGGACCCCCAGCCCGCACAAGAACACGCCCCAACACCTGCCTGGCCACACCTGTACCTGCACCAGGCACCTGTACTGCTGCAATGCACCTGCACTGCACCTGTACTGCTGCGCACCTGTGGCCACACATGCGCGATGCTCTGCTGCAGCGCCGCAGCTGAGGGGTTGAAGGAGACCGACACGCGGTGCTTGGCAGCGGTCGCATCCCGCGTCACCGCCTGCTGGATGATGCCCAGGGTTGTGATGAGGTCGGACGTGAAGCGCGCCTCTCCGGCACGGTACCTGTGGTGACAGCAAACCCCACCATATCAAGAATACCCACCACGGCACACAACAAAGGTCAAGCGTGGCTGCCGTGCAGGCCGGCACCCCTTGCGACAAAGCTGTAAGGTGGCGCATTCATGCCGCTCAGCTGCACAGACAGGAGCACGTAGGAGGACGCAGGACCTGATGGAAGCGTTGTTAGCGTTCACAGGAAAGAGTGAGTGGCACCGGTCAGCCTCCCGGCACGCGCATCCAAAAATGCTTTGACATACCCCCCACCCCCCGTGCTTGCCACCGCCTCACCTGCACACCAGCTGCGTGCCCAGCAGAGTATTCTTGAACGCGAAGACGGCCTCGGCTGGGTCAGGCGGGTTGGTGGGCAGGTCTGGCAGCAGCGCAGCCACCCACCCGTGCATGTCCATCAGCCCAAACGTGCCTGCATGTTTGCGTTGGTTGAGGGTAGGAATGGACTGTGGTAGGGCATGTGCTGTGGTAGTGAATGTGCTATTGCAGTGAATGTGCTGTGCCAAGACACGAAGACAGACAGGTGGGCAGACAGATAGAAGACATATGCACATGAGGTACCATAATGCATAACTGAAGGTGAGACAAACAAAAGAAGAATTGTTGACAGCAGGACTGAGCCCCAAACCCATTCCGCACCAGTGATCACCAACTCGTTGGTTGGCCGGCTGGCATCTGGCGTCGGGAGGCGCTGGTGCAGGCACAGCGGCTTGATCTGTCGTGGATTGTTGTACAAGTCAGACACAATATGACCTCTCGATATCACTTGGTGTCTGAGCATCTCACCACACAGCACAGAGCGCTGCACTTGCGTGGCGCCAATCCTGGAGCAGGCCGTCCCTTGTCAAACCCTCGTTTTTATGACCTTCATGAGGGTTGCACAAGACAACCTCACCGTACCAACCTTTTGTGGCAGTACACTGTTCAACAGCCAATATCAAAAGCCCTGAAATGCCCCCGCACCTTGTGCGAGACGGAGACACAGGTCTTGGGGGAGATGTTGGGGATGACAAATGCCTGCAGCAGCCCACTTGCCCCCTCGCGCACCTTGAACTTGATGGACAAGCGGGAGGTGGCGTCCTGGCACCTGAGATACATATCATATACGACAAGCCACAAATATTGTGCAAGCATCACACAAGCCACGTGCATTGCACTAGCCACACGCATGGCACATGGCCACGCAACATGAGGCATGCCAAGGGTGTTGCGATGCTGGCGAGCGACCGCCACAGCACGGCGCTGGGACATGGGAAGCGTGGAACTGCACGTTCCTGCACCTCCCAACAACAGTGCAGCCATGCACTGTCCTGCACTTCAACTGTCCACTCAGTTACTGTCAGTAACTTTGGCTGCCCCACCTGTAAGTTGCCAGTGTCATGCTGCCGTTCTCCTCATCTGGGGGGCTACGTGATAGAATGGCCACATTGGATTGCACATCCAGCAACTGCAAGGCAGCGGGTGGCACATAGCACGCAGCACATCACCGCTAGGATTTAGGTTGGGCCTCGTCCTTGTATAACGGGGCTGCGACCGTGCATGCCTTAAGTGCACGTGGCCCATGTCGGGCATGTGCCATGCTGCACCGCACAGCCCAGTGCTAGATGCAGCAAGTGCACCACGAGCACACGCCTGCAGCGGGATGGTGCACTGAATGGCAACCGTGAAGATGGGCACTGCACTCTCAATCGTCAGCACATAGCATGCCTCCTCCGGCTCCAGCTTGCACCTGTGAGGGAGGGTGCAGTGAGCAAGGGCACCTGCGCTGAGCTGCCAGTGCGGCAGAGCAACATTACAATGAAGTCGAGATACGTCAAGCCCTGCTCCACAGTGCCAGCTTACAGATGAATCCTAGAAACAAACAACCACAGTGCTGGCAGCCTGCGCACGCACCTGTCTTGCACGCTGAAGGGCGCAGACACTGCCAGGAGCGCATTGTTGCCACTCTTTTCGCTGAACCTGCACGCACGGCAGCAGATCACGACCTTTGCCAGCAACAACCTGGTTGCAACATAGGATCGAGGACATGGTGGGGCAGGCGCATGATGGGCGCCGTGTCCGCTGGGCGCTGTAGAGTGACCGTGAACTTGCTGGCAAGTGGCAGATATGAGGAAAAACATTGCAGTGCCTCTGGCCTGCACACACCTGGTGCGCTCCTTGTCGATCTGTGCACGCAGGTCATCCATCTCTGCATGAAGCCGCGAGATCTGCGCATCGTACGCTGCGCGCCGCTCATCAAACTCGGTCGTCGCGCCTGACAGGCGGGTGCCAACGTACAAGACGAGAAACCGTGAAGATTTGATGGTCATGCCGCAATGCTTTTGTGCAAGTATTGAGGCTGCTTGCCACAGCAGCAGCAAAGAGATAGGCAGGCATAACGTCCTTCCGGTCCACACCCAGGTGGTGGGGGAAGCCTGTGTGGGCTTTGGCCATTTGGTAACGCTGTGTGTGCACGTGTATGAGGTTTGGCGGTGTCTGGGAGGGAGAGGGTGAGCCATAGGTTCACAGCTGCAGCCTCACCTCGCAGCCGCTTGTCGCCTTCAGGCAGTAGCAAGCCACCACCTGCTGGTGCGTACGACAGGACCTTGCCAGAAAAGGTGTGCAGCACTATCTCCGGGACCGTGAGCGATGTGACGCAGCCGCCATCCAGTGTATTGATGGACTCACTCAGCTTGGCGCTGTACACCTGAGAAGGTGTAAACAAGTTTAGTCGTACCGCTTGTACAGCGCTTTGTGCATGGTGACATGTGCGTCACGTGCTGTTACCACCCCATGCTGCATCAATGCATCTCACAAGCTGCACCTGTCATGTGGTGGTAGCATCATGGCATGTGGAGGACACGCACCTGCTGCAGGCCCCCCTGCTCATCCATGTCGTACACCTCCAGAGAGCCATCCTCACGGCCCACCACAATGTCATTGACACCCGTCTTGCTCAGGTCAATGCCTGCAGGCAAAGGTCCCGGGTTTGGTTGGTTGCGATCACAGTGGGGATGCACGGGACTGTCCTGAATTTCGACATGCAAACCAAGCACTGATAACCGTGCTCTGCTCGCTCACAACAACAGCACGCAGCAGGCAGATGCAATGCATGGCGCACCCGAGTAGATGGCGTGCACTGCACCCAGCTTCTTGGGGTTCTGCAGCGTGAAGCCCTGCCGCGCGGTGTCGCTCTCCATCAGCAGCTGCACCAGGGTGCCTAGTACGTGCATGGTGTGTGAACATGCAGCCCATTACTGCTCATGTTGCATGTCTGTGGCACAGGACGCACCCATGGGACGCACCAGCACCCGCCCTTGCACCAGGTAACGGTTCGTGCTACCACCATCGACAAAGGAGACAAGCACACCAACAGCAGAGGATTACGGCAGTGGCAACTAGGATTAGGATGAGAAAACAGACCCGTCACGCCAGGTGTGCCTCACCGACTTCTGTGCCGTAGAGTACTTCCTTGGCATTGGGCGCACGGTGGTGCGGGTCATGTGACTCAGGGATGTAGCACACGCTGATGGGGGCAGCAGGAGTTGCGGCCTGTGCATGTGGTTGCAGATAGTGTTATAGAATTGTCGCTATTGATCTGTTATTGTTATTGGTCTGCCTGGTTGCACAAGGCCAGTGCGATACACGCACCCTGACAGATACAGTGCAGACATGATGCACTCCCCGTGCATGCCATCGTACTCCATGCCCACTGCAACCCAGAATTGAACGGACAGTACCTGCCGTCTGGTAGTGGCATACCTCATAGAACACCTCCGTGCCTGATAGCACTCGGATGTGCCTGTCCTGGCATGCAAGCACAGGGCTCCAGTCATGGCCGCTGATGATGGGCACCACCTGAGGATCATTTGGGTTGCAGTAGGCACTTGCACAGGCTGCTGCATTGGTTGCGTGCATGAAGCCCCTGAGCAATGTGAGAGCAGATGACAACAGCAGACAGCACACACATCACCAGACATTCAGCAAACAATCCAGTAAAAGACGTTTGTGAGCCAGCACTTAAGCCGCAAGGATACATTGCATCTCAGTTCCCTGAGCTGATGGCACTAAGCATGAGTTGCCGAGGAAGTTAAAGCCATGCGAAGGGGATGTCTCATTTGTCTCACCTCAGCATCATTGATACGGTCAGGGCACAAATAGAATGCCTTGTCCTTGCCCTCAATGAAGTGGTTATGAACAAACTCGGCTGATGACCAGATGTTCTTTTCGTACACGTCCACCTGCAGGTTGCGATACAGGTACAGGAGGGAACTCAGGATGCGATCCGTTACACCTGCTTGCAGCTGTTGTTCCGTGAGTAAGCCACACACTCACCTTGCGGATGGTCTCTGTGATCTGGGTGTTGAACTTGAAGAACTCCTTGCCCTTCTTGCTGATGCCCTTGATCTGCAACGAGCCCGCCGATGCAAACACGCATCCCGCAGAACGAACTATGTTGCATCTGCAGCTCCCAGGTCAGAAGCAACACGCATTTGCTGCCATTCATCCCCTGGTGCAGCCCGCCTGGCACGTGCTTGGCAGTGTTTGCACATATGAGCTGTGTAGGATGCAGAAGCTGGACCTAGGCTGCCGTCCACCCTCAGCTGCTCCTGGAGCACCCACCACATTGCCCGCTGCAACAAAAATGCGGTCTCGCTGCTGCCTGCCTTTGCCCAACGTGAGGGTGGTGACCTGTAGCGGTGTACATGTGGGTTGGTGTCTGTGTGAGTGCTGGGCATGCACACATGCAACCCGGCAAGCTCCATGCAACCCCATGCAAGTTTGTCAACGGTCAATTGAAGGCCCCATCCTTGCGGTTTACGCACCTTAGCGTTTGAAGCAGGTAGTGTCTTGAATGCTGTTGCGATCTCACTTTTCTTGACCGAAAAACATTGCACCACGCCGGTCAAGTCGCCCAGGGCGACCTTCTGCGTCTTCTTCTCCTCACCCAGAGGCAGTACCTGGCACCATTCAAGCGCATGTGCGGGTCATGGTCAAGAACACACAAGACGCAGAAGCAGCGACTCATACCGCCATGGTGCCCTTTGCGCATGTTGCCGTCTGGACGATGTCATGGCGAAACAGCTCGAGCTCCATGGTTCCAAGATGTCAGCACCAGGGCTGCAGTGCGCCTACCCCATTTGATTTTATAACAAAGCGATGATAGTCAGCGATCGTTGGCAATACTCTGAACTGCCGAGCAGTACTGCAGGGCCATGTGCCATGTGAGAGCACAGCTGTCACACACCTCGCTTATTGACAGATGCTGCACCCTGAATCTTCAGCAGCCTGGCATCTGGCTCAAGGTTTCCTTACACATATCAAGTGCTCACGCGCATGCAGCGCCTGCTGCACGGTGGTGACAAGCGCGATCAGGGCGCTAGTGGTTGTGAAAATGCGAGGACCCAAGCTCACGCCCTGGAAACCCCCTCTCTCCCTCAGGAGCTCCAGCTCTGAATCTCGCCATCCCCCCTCAGGCCCGATGGCAATAAGTACTCGACCTGTGCCTGCCTGCAGCTGTGCTGCCTGCCCTCCGTAGAGCTGTTCGTCAGTGCCCGCGCCATTGCCTGCCTGCTTGTCGCTTGTGCAGGTCTGCAGGATGGCTTGCAGGATCGAGGTGTCCTCATAGGGATGAGCAAGTAACCGAGCTGTGTACTGGTACGGGAGGTGCAGGGCGTCGCATGACTGAGAGGCATCAACCCCCGGCCATCCACCAACTAAATATGACATGCCCCAAGGTAGTTGGGGCGGCCAGCTCTCACTGGCTGCCTGTGCTGCTGGTGCCTGACGGCCGGCTCCTGGTGGGGGCCTCAACGGCGGGGGCAGGACCCAGCCTGGGGAACCCAGCTGAGTGATGTGGCGGACCGCCCCATGTAGCGTTCGGGACAGAGCAACACTGGGCACATGGGTGCAGCCCGCCTGCTCTGCCCCCTTGATCAGCCCGCTGTAGACCTGCAGGCGCATCATGCTACTGTTCAGCTGTCAAAGCAATGGTGATGTTCAGGATGATACACGATACCCATGTCCTGCTTGATTGGCAAGCTATGGGTCGTGGAGTGCTGAAACCAGGCAATAATTGGGTGCAAACAGCTGAAAAGGATCTGCGGTGTTCCCTGGCCTTGGCTTTACTGCTTCACCTTGCTACCCTGTGCTGATAACGTGCACAGCACCACTAACCTCCTGGGGGTCAAGCGGCGTACGCGCATCGAAGAATGCAGCTTCCACTCTCTCAGCGCCCGTCAGAATGATCCGGCCCAACCCAAGCTCGCCAAGTACAGGCCACAGTCTGCATCAAACGTTGACCAGAGGCAGAGGATTGATGTCTAACCATGGCATCATGACCAGCGCAACATACAGATAAGCATGCAACTGCTTCTGAAGAAGTCAGAGCGTAGGACACGCAAGTGTTATGTAAGCATTGCATGAACCATCAGACTTGCCGTTTCAACACCTTGGGCCGTGGGATTGCAAGCAGCAGGTCAACTTGAGGATATGGAAGAGGTTCGTACACCCTGTGCACAGGCCTCGAGGCAGTCGAGTAACGATGAGTGTATGCCGCAGGAAACAGCAATATGAGGTCCTGGCGTCCTGCCATGATCGGTAAAGATGGACACCGTCAATTAACCAGGCAGTACAAGAAAACCAAGTGAATGTATGGCAAGCTGCCATGCTGGACCAGCTGTGTCACGGTGTACATGGTTCTTATCCCTCACCGCTTGATCACCAGGTGCATGCCATCTGCTGTGACCTGAGAGACCACTGCATCAGCGCGGTTGGCGCCAACCAAGCCCACCTGGTATCGTACATAAGAACGTAACGCTCATGCGGCCATGCACGGTCCACACCACATGCTATGAGCAAGGCGTGCAAGTGCATGTACCTGTGCCAACTGCACAGTGGAGCAAAGCATACCATTGCCTGGTGCGGCTCAGACCCCTCTGAACACTGCACGCTCATGCAAGGTTGGCGCAGCCCACCTTCAGCGCCTGGCCAACCTCCGCCCTGAGCACATTCTGGATGTGTTGTGTGCGTGCATCTGTGTGCGCCAGGGAAAGGGCCTGGCCCTGGGTCAGCACACAGGGCTGCGATGTGGACACCTCTGTGCAGATCTCCGCTGGTTCGAACAGGATTCGGTTTCGCGCTTCAACCATCTGCAGCCAGGCAGCTGGAGCAGGTGAGCATGCAGCTGCATATGCTTTGGGGAAGCAACATGCACGCACACCATGTGTGCATGCCGGCTGCGTTCAGCTTGAGGTCTACATATTCGGCAGGTGGAGCTGCCATGCATACGACCCAGGAATGCCTGCATGGTTCATGTGAAGATGCCGGTGCTTGGCCCAATGTTGCCCATATTATTGAATTTACTCAAGAGTGAAGGGATGATAACGGATGCAGCTGGACCCGTTGCCCTGCACTATAAGGAAGAATAAGGCTGGCCAGCTCCTGTCATCATGAGCTCTGACGGCTCAGGTATGTGCGCGAAGTACAGTTCTGCAGGATCCAGGCGTTTTGTACGATCTATACGTAATACAATTACAAACTTCCAATTCCAGATGACGAGGGAGGTGGACGTGCTGGGGGCATGTTTGCTGCTTTGGAAGATTTCAACGACGAAGATTTCGACGACGAAACAGATTCGGAGTGGCAGGAGGTTGGCAGTAAAAAGAAAAAATATGGGGCGGTCTCAAATCCCCAAGTGGCGCCACTTACTGGTCGGCCAGCTGTCATAAGCGTGTCTGCGCCGAAAGTTCAGAATCGTGTAGTCCCTGTCGCGCGGGCGCCACCGCCAGCTCCGGTGACACCGCCTGCACCACCACCAGAGCTAGTGACGCCCGCTGCTCCCAGACTCAAAACACATGATGAGAGCGGGCGTCCGCTGCAGGATGATTACTACAGGTGAGGCGGGATTGGATGGGTCGATGCATGGATGGTGTGCTTCCCATGTTGATACTGCCACAGCTCGGCACACCAACAATTCCTGCTGCTCTTTCACATTCTGCTCCGCAGGGCGTTCCAAAGAGTGTTTGTGGCAAGTGATGGCTGTGTGGTGCTCCGGTGGGTGTATCAGAGTTGCTCACTGCTCAGCATGATGCTCAGATGCGAAGATGTCCTGGGCAGCACGGCTCAGAGACACGGTGCTTCTTACCAACATGTTGTTGCATGTGCCACTCACAGGTTTCACAAAACAGACATTGTGCGCATCCGGCCCAATGGTGATGTGCTGCTGAACTGCGGGGGCTACTTCACAGCAACCACCATGTGGTCCATGAATGACGCTCTGAGATTCATTAACATGCAGGTGGGAGCCAGAGTGGGAGCACAGGCAATCCTTACCCGGTTCAGTCCAGCATATGGGTCTTACCACAGTCTTGTATTATTGATGTCTGGGCTGGGCGATGAGCATCCAGGATGTTCATCAGCTGCAGAGCACGTTTGTGAGAGCTGGCGTCTGCCAAGCGCGTATCTCTCCTGATGCGCAGCTAGAGCCCATGCGCTTGCTTCTCACTCCCATGCGCCTGCGCTGTCGCTGTGGCAATGCTGCAGGTCAAGGCATCTAACGTGCGCAATGGTCAGACATGGGTGGTGCAGAGTGAGCTGGGCACTACACCGTACGTGGACAACCAAGTGGTGGTCCCAGGCAGGACCCCAGCAGATGGGCAGCGCGGGAAGCTGGTGCTAGCAGGCATGCAAGAGTTGCTGGGGACTCGGGCCAGTGAGCTTAATGGGCCTGCAGGCACCAGCCAGCACCCAGCCCCGAGGACCTCACACATGGCATCACACAGCAACCACACAGGCGCAGCTGGGGATGGGGCTCAGACCCACACCCAGTACACACAGCAGCAGCAGCATGCTCTCCAGCATCACCGCCCGCAGCCCCTGCATGCAGGGTGGCAGCAGGGGCACGCTGGGGCCAGCACCTCCATGCCGGCAGCGCGGCAGCAGCCGCTTCAACCCAGCAACCAGAGCTCCCACCCACTGCCCAGCCCCAGCCAGCTGCCCAGCCCAAGCACCATCCCTGGGGCGGTGTATGCAGATGTTGCAAGCGCGGGGGCGGCGCCATGGATCCCAGGAGCCACGGCCATGAGCTATGCGGAGAAGCTGCGTGCCAAGCAGCAAGCACAGGCGCAGGCCCTGGGGCAGCTCCCTGCACCTTCACCAGCAGCAGGCAGCGGCGGCCGCCATGCAGGGGCAGCAGGGCCCAGCAGGGTGAACGGTGCAGCACCAGGCACGGCCCCAGGTACTGCTGGACCGTCAGCCAGTGGCCCTGCGCAGTTTGCAGTGCGGTCTGCCAACCTGACAGCAGATGCGTTTGCACCTTTCCTGGCAGCGGAAGGTTCTTGGGCTGCACAGCAAGATGAGGATGAGCTGTTGTGTGTGGCTTGCTACACTAGAGAAAGGGAGGCTGTACTCATTCCATGCTCACACTGCGTTCTGTGCGCTAGCTGTGCGGACTTGGTGGTGGAACGGCATGGCACATGCCCCTTGTGCAGGCAGATGGTTGACACTGTACTGCATATTGAAGGTTGAGACATGGATCATTTCACCACGAAACATGAGAGAGATTAAACATCATGGAAGCATGAGAGATTGAACATCATGAAAGTCACAAACTGATGGAAAATCCCAGCAAGCGCTTTCTAGTGCACCGATGTAAGCTTGTCCACCCAAGTGATAGATACATCACATGACCCCCTACATGTTCACCGACGCATGGCGTTGCCTTGAAGCTTTCCAACCACATTTCATACAGTTATGAACATTGAAAACTAATCAGTTCTTGAGGCTTGCATGGGCAAAGGGGTTACTTGTTTTTGTGAGGACTGCCACTGTGAGAGGCTTTGGGGCTGGAGGCCTGCGTAGTTGAAGCACCACCACCCACACGAACCCCGGCCATTGCCAGCGCTCTCCCAGGTGTACCTGCCCATCGGTTGAGTTTCTCTCGTGACCCTTGTGGTGAAGTGGGCCCTCCTGAGGTGCCGTCTGTCGCACCATGCTGCTTCTGCCTTGCAGCACGAGGTGACATGTGCCCACTGGCTGCTGCTGTGCCCCGAGGCGAGGAGACACCACCTGCTTGCACTGCTGGCTGTACTGCAGCAGCTACCTCTCCCATGTTGCGCGTGTGCGTGTCGTCTAGGTGCGCTGACCCATACTCAGCAGCCAGCACCACCTCCAATGGGGTTTCCGTGCTACTGACCTGTACCGTGGTCTGCTGCAGCGTCAGCTGTTGGGCATCAGGTGCGCCCAGCGTCTGTAAAGCGGATGCTGCTGCAGATGGCGCTGCGTCATCTGGCTGCTGCCACACACTCAAACTTGCTGGCTCAATAGGCCATGGCCCATCCCGCTCCCCTAGACTTGATAGCTGCAGTGGAACTTCAAATGCTGCTACCAAGCAGCTGGGATTCATCTTGGGTAGGGCCTGCTGCACTTGTGGCCGGACAAACCGCCTGCGCGCCTCGAGCGCATTCAGTGCAGCGTCCAACTGTGCAGCCATCTGCTGCTGCTCCTGGCTTGCACCCTGCACATGCATGGCACACGCAACAAGGATGATGCAGCAACGTGGGCGGCAGCACGCAGCAGTGTTGCAGCCAGGCGTGCAGCACACAGTACTTTGCGGGCAGGATCACTGCACAAGCACACAAGCAAGCATAGGCCCCCATACTGCGGTCCACACAACACAACACACACAGCCGGCTTGGATGCGCACATCGCGCAACAGTTCACAGCAGTGAGGCTGCCGCCCACCTGAAGCGCGTCAAGCAGCGCCCCCGCATCTGCAACCAGCTGCTGCACCGCCCGCCGCGCCTGCCGCACATGCAAGCGCCGCTGTCGTGCCGCAGCCGGCGTGAGTGGCATTGCGAGCAATGGGGGCTGCTGGACTGTGCCAGCCGCAGCCGGGCCCTGTTGAACCACGCTGCCGTTGGGTCCAGCCTCATCCTGCAGCTCTGCAATCTCCTGGAGCTCACTGGGGGTCATCCCCAGCATTTGCGCCACACGCTGCAGCTCTGGCTGCATGGGTGCAGCACCTATGACATCGTCCTCTGCCACCCCAGGCAGGTCCGTCTCGATCACCTGGTCTGGAGCAGCTGGGGCTGTGACAAGGCGACCAGACTGGCCCGGCTTGGACCGTGGCAGCGGCTTGCCGGTTGCATCCCCTCTGGACGCGCGCACAAAGCTGGCGGTGCGCCCCGCCGTGAAGCTAGCACCGGTGGCCATGCTACGGGCACTGGAGCTTGTGGAGAGCCTGAATGGCAGCTGTGAGGTGGACAGGCCCAGAGGGGGGCCAGCGGAGGATGTGTCAGGGGACAGGGTGCGTGTGGTGGGCCACCGCGGGCTGGCTGACGGAGCAGAGATGGACACCTGAGAACCAGAGAGCTTGTTAGGGGCAGGCCCAACCAACACGTGCTGGCTGGTGCTGGAGCCTCGGCTACCAGCAGGGCCTGCCGCTGGGATGGAGTCCATTGTGCCAGAAATCAGCGCTATTGGGTCCAGCTCCTGGCTCTCAAATATGTGTGCAGCCTGGCTGGGCTGCAGGGCCATGGCGCGTGCTGAAAATGACGGCTCGGCAACTGCTGCTTGTGCGATGTCGGAGTGGTGGCTGTTCAGCAATGAGTCTGCTGACTCAAGGATGGTTTGCATCACGGATGTGGTCCACTGCGTGGTCGCGTGTGACGCGAGTGCTCCAGGAGCCAAGGGCGCAACAGGTGTGGCACCCACCGGCAGTGGCTGGGCCCCGTGCAGCTGATCCACACGGTTACTGTGATTGTTGGTGGCGCTGCTGGATGAGCCGGGGCCTGCTGCGGCCGACAGGGCGGGCACAGACAGGCGCGGGGGTGGCGATGCGGCAGAAGCGTGGGCAGAGGCGGGCACACTTGCTTGCTGAGAGGTTTGCCCCGTGCCGCGCTCTGAGGCTTGTGCTGCAGTAGCCGCACTGCTGATGCTCCGTGCAAGGCCAGGTAGTGCACCCGAGAGGCCACCACCCGCAGCCAGCCGCACATGTGAAGGCAGCAGCGAAGCCGCAGCTTCCAGGACCTGTGTGCTGGAAGGGATGTGGCCACGAGACAGCATGGTGCGCAGCACTGTGTCCAGATCCTTCAGATGCCGCTCGCCCTGCGCCTTGCGCAGCTTGCTGCGGCTGGGTACTTGCTTAATCTTCTCGCTCGGCTGAGACTGCAGCACCTCAACGGCCTCCATGGCTGCTGCATCATGAGCTCTCCGCTCACTTAACGCACGAGCCGACTCGCTCCTGCTCGGCACCCGCCGCATGCACTTGCCAGCTGAACCACCAGAGCTTTGGCCTGCGCCAGCATCTGGGTGCAGGCTTGCGGCTGCACTCAAGACCTGTCGCATGTCTGATAGGCTCTTGCTCCGCAGGCTGTCTTGGTGCTTCAGGCGGCGCAACGGCTCCGATACTAAGGCGGCAGAAGCATGAGGGCCAAAAGCACCAGCGGCAGCACCAGTGCTGGCACCATCATGAGCAGCCGGGGCGTCACCAGCAGCAGCAGGAGCAGGAGCAGAAGCACCGCTCGCGCCGACGGGTCCTGAAGGCGAAGGGTGTTGCGCTGCACTAGCCTCCGCTGGTGATGCTGCATGCTGCTTGCCATGCGGCATGAACACCTCGTAGGCGTACGCAGACCATGTCACCGTCTTGCGTGGCAAGGGCTTGCCTGCACGTTGCTGGGTCTGTGCCCCATCTGGGGCTGTCCGTTGATTGGAGCTTTCCTGGCTATTTGCCGCATCCCAAACACGCATGTCAAGCCCTGCAGTCGCAGGCGTCTGAGCAGTTCCCTGGTGCTTGGGGTGGCCCTCAAACAACGGGTTGATGGTCAGCAGGGACGAATCTGCTGAGTTGGGCCCTTGTGGGGCACCATCGCTGGGGTCTGCTGACTCAATGGTCGACAGAGTGTTGGCCAGCGAGGCCAAATCCGCCATCTCGTGCACGTGAGAGTCTTGCAGGGGCGCAGCCAGCATCCGGGTGTTGATGCTGTGCCCTCTGGCCTCATCACCCTGATCACCTGGCGGTGAGGGGTGCTGGCCAAACACAGGTGGTGCAGCTGCGTCATGTGCATCCAGGCCACCAGCAGCCTCCTGGGACAAAAGAGATGTGATGCTTGTGGCTGATGATAGAGACCCGTACAGCTCTGCTGCTGGTGATGCAGGTGCAGGTGCAGGGCCGAGGTGCAGGCGGGCTGCTGAGGGCCGGCGGGGAAGGAGAGGTGCAGCTGCACCCAGCCCTGACGGGGTGTCAGCCGACAGCCCAGTGGTGCTGTGCTGCACCAGCCGTGCTTGCTGCGCAGTAGCGGCCATGCCAGCCGACGCAGCAGTGTGCAGGATGTCGCGCAGGGAGTGGCTGCGGCCAGGGAGGTGCCGCTGCATTGCTTGGGGCACGCTGGGGTGCCCGTCCACAGCGCTGGCACCACCCAGCTCAGCAGCGCTCACATGCACCTGCTGCATGCCAGGTGCAGGCGCTGTGGCGGGCCTGGTCGGTAACGGCAGGTCAAGATGCAGTGCTGCTGCAGCCCTGGGCGACTGTATGGGTGACCTGCTTTGGGAGATGCTTTCAGCTGGTGGCCGTGGTTCGCACCAAGTCACTGCTGTCTCACTGTTCTGCTGCCCATCTGGCAGTACAGGGAGAGTGACAGAGGCCCTGCTCCTCAAGCTGCGGTACAGGTTCACCACCAGGGCGCCATGGTCAGATGGCACCAGTGCAGCACGCTGCGCCTTGGGCAGCAAGCGCTGGGGCAAAAGGGGATGTTCCCCCCGGGGCTGATCCACCTCGATGGGCTCCGACAGCCTGCGTGATGATGCCTTGTTTGGCAGAGTGGGAGGCATGTGCCGCGGGCTTGCATGCATCGTGCTTGCTGCCGCTGCCTTCAGCTGGGCGCCTAGGGCGGTGATGGGTCCTGCCACCGTGGTCTCTGCCAGCATCATACTCGCATGTGGCACGCTCTGTGAAGCACGAATGCCGGACGCAGGCCGCGAGGAAGACACGCTGCCGCCGGCATTACCGCCCATGTGGTGTGCAGCTGGCCCCAACGGCCGGTCTCCAATCTGTGGGTGCAGGGGGGGCGACAACGGCGGCGAAAAAGACGGCGGCGAAGAAACCAGTGGGGATGCACGTGTGGAGGTGCTGGTCTGTAGCTCCATTGACGAGCGCACTGCCATGTGCTCCCTGCTAGAGCTGGGTCTCGGCGTGCATTCGTCTGTGCTGGGTCGGGACATGGCCTGGCCCGGCTCTGCAGCGATCTGAGCCTTCTGGAAGGCGGACCACAGGAAGCTTCTAGCACGGGGCGGCGGCATGTGATGCGCCGTCTCCCTGCTATTGCTGGAGGCCGCAGTGGGGGCGTGCTGCTCTGCGGACACTGTGATGCCACCGGCAGGCTTGGGCTGTGGGGCAGCAACAATGGCACTGCTGGCCACGGAGGCTGCTTGAAGGGGGTGCTGGGAGGCGGATGGTCCGCTCGGTGGCTTGTTCAGCTTGCTGCGTGTTGCAGCGCCTGAGCGCCAGTGTGAGAGAAGTGTCCGCACAGCCACCAAGGTGGACAGCTGGCGTGCCCCTACCTTGCCTGCCTTCGGCTTTGGCTGGTTGACGCGAGCCAGCAGCTGATGCACACGGCTGTTGCTGGGTGAGACTTGCGTCACACACCGGCCCCACCAGTACATCAGGTGGAGCGCCTCATGTGCCAGGCTGACTTCGTGCTTGACCGTGGCCTTCAGGGGCGTAAGAATGTCAAGCAGGGTGGCCACCACCCAGGTGCCAGCCAGCAGTTGGGTGAAAAGGGTGGCAGCTGATGCCAAGATCTGCACGAGCTGCGTGGGGCCCGCCACTTGTACATGCGCCGCCTGCAGTCAGCACGTGTGCACGCTCACAGACCGATAAATCACCAAGGCGATGCTTGGAACAGAGATGCCACCACGAGAAAGATGTGTTGGACACTGACGGCAAACAGGGCACAGCCCTTGGCTACCTTGCTGCACCTTGAACTAACTGGGTCTGGTCTATGCAGCAGACTGCGCGCAACAGCACGGCATGCCAGCTACACAGCTCCTCACCTGGTTGGCGGCATTCATCAGGGCATTGCCATCCAAGGAAACTAGTGTGCTCCCCAACGACAGCAGCGTCCCTTGCAGGGAAGACAGGTCTGACTGGACTGGCCCCAGGCAGACCAGCAGCGCCACAGCCAGCATGAAGAAGACAGGAGCCAAAGTGAGGACGAGGTGAAACAGGGATGGCACAGCCGCGATGAGGGTTGCAGGGATGAGGGCCATGCGCGGCTGCAGCTGCACCAGGCCGATCAGCCGGAAGATGAGCAGCAGGACCACCGCCAATTGCACAAGTCCATACAACGTCTGCAGAGGGCGAGGGGCAATGCAGGATGAGTAGCCGGGGCCGGAAGGGGCAGGAAACAAGTACAGGGCTCATGCAGCACTGGCATGGCAGGTCACATACCAGCAGGAACAGTAAGGCATTGGCAACAAGTTCCTTGCAGCACAAAGGGCCGGTCCACAGCTTATGCAATCGTGAATGTAACCAGCAGCGCCACCAAAGTGACTTACATACAGCTCTGCCAGCCGCTGCAGGGCTGCGTAGTCATCAGACAGCTGCTGCAGGCCGGATGCGTCTTCATGTCCCACAGCCCATCGGCCAGGCTGGCCTGGCAGCGGCAGCTCCTCCTGGAGTGCATCATCGCCAGCAGCAGCAGCTGCTGCTTCATCCGCAGGTCCTTCAGCCTCCGATGGCACGACACGCCTCAACATGAAGGGGCGTGCAGGAGCGAAGGCATCTGCATCATAGATGTCGTACGCACTTTGTGTGGGCAGCTGACTGCTGGCTGCCAGGCGAGCGTAGAGGCCAAAGAAGATGAGCGCCAGGGCCATCAGCCCCACCAACAAGCCATCAACAAGCAAGGCTGGCAGTGAGGTGGGCTTCAGTGGGAGGCGGCTGGCCCTCAGTGTGCGGCGGTGTGTGCGTGCCACGGCTTCACGGCTTGTGCCCGCTGCAGCAATCTTGGATGAGAAGCTCTGCAGCTTCTTCACGCCCTTCAGTGCTCTTGGGACAGCCCTCCTGGCCTCTGCAGGCGCCGGTGCCGCCATCACAAACGACCCACCACCATCAACCTTCAGGCTCAGCTGCACAGATGAAGCAGAGCGCACAATGGAGCTGTCCCTGGGTACAGATGCCCCGCTCCCAATGCTACGGATGGATGCCGTTGCAAGCCTGCTGCGTATCCCCGCCTGCTCCAGGCTGTGTGAGCCAGACGTGGTCTGTAGCTCCTGCCTGAGCTGCGTCCGCACCCCACCTGCCAGGCGCCCTGATGCACCAGCCCATCGCTGAGCGCTGGTGGGGCCCTGGCTCGATGCAAAGGACCCGTCCTGGTGCAAGCTTGACGAGGCGGATGAGGTTAGAGGTGCAGCACCCGAGAGAAGCTGCTGCGCTATGGGGTGCACGCGGTCATCAGGGGGCAACAGCTCGTCTGACATCCGTGGGGAGCTCTGATCAGACAGCAGGCTGATCTCCACAGCTGTCAGCGATGCCCGATGGCTGACCCGACGGGGCGGCACTGGTGGCTGAGACGGTCCTGCCCTCTGAGCCTCCCCCTCCAGCCTCCAGGGCTCAACTTCATCACTTGCCACTGGTTGTGCGCCAGCGGCAGCGGCTACCTGTGTGCTGGATGCACCTGGCTGGGGTTCCCATGCAATCAGGCGAGTGCGCCATGTCTCCAGGCCTTCTCCAATCGGCCCTGCAAGCCCATGGCTGAAGCTGCTGTTATGCACCATGCCTGTACCAAAGCGGGTCAGGGTCGGTGTGGTCACCCCCGAGAGGGACAGGCGCGACCGCTGTGGTGCAGGCACCTTCAAAGACAAACGCGAGCGCTGCGGCGGAAGCACAGCAGCAGCCTCAAAAGACGGACGTGAGCGCTGCAGTGCAGAGATGGCAGGACCCTCAGAGGAGAGGCGTGAGCGCTGCGGTGCAGGGGCAGCAGAAGCTCCAGATAACGACAAGCGTGAGCGCTGTGGGGTGGTGGGCGTCCCAGACTGTGACATGCGCGAGAGCGGCCTTTGGGTGAAGGCTCCAGAATATGATGGGCGCGCGGATTGAGGGGGCGACAAGGTGCCAGACTGAGACAGGCGCGATGGCTCAGTCGGGATGGCTGCAGCAGAGTAAGATGGACGTAAGGGCTGCGGCAGAGGTTGTTGCCGGTGATCATGTGGAAAGGTTCCATCCACTGAAGCAATTGCGCGCGCAGCTGCTGCCGCCACACCGTGCTTTGCTGAGCCGGAGTCTGCTTGGGAGAGTCCTTGTGTCGAGGGCCGCAACTTGCGTGAAAAGGAGGCAGAGGACTTGCTGAAGCTTGCTGCACGTTGAGGGAGTCCAGCCCCAGCACGAGCGTCTTGGACGCGCAAGCTGCCACCCAAGCCACCAGGCCTCAGAGCCGCGCGTGTAAAGGACAGGTGCTGAACCAACGTCCTCTGGGGCGGGTTGGAGGAGGCGTTGCTCATCGAGCTGTGAACAGGTGCGTCATCCAACACGAGCACACCCTCGCCACCTGCCTCATCATCATCTGTGTCGCTGCTATGGAACCGGCTACTGCCAGACCCATGAGTACTACAGTCACTGTGGTCATCGTCATCTGCAGGCTCCAAGCCTTGGGCTGCAGCTGCATCCTGTGCGCAGGGCCCGGCACTTGCCATGCCCACCTTCCCCACATCGCCATCTTCATCCCCAGTCTGGCTGCCAGACTCCCAGGCCGTCACAGCGGTGACAGCTGGTCTGGGCAGGCTGTGCACGCTTGGGCCCACCCCCAGCAGCCTCCGCGTTCCAGCACCAGCAGCACCCACTGACCAGCCAGGCTCCAACTTGGCTGAACCCAGGCGGCCACTGCCATATCCAGTGCGCCGCAGAGCATGCCACTGCAACGTGTGCCGCGCTTTCGACCAGCTGTAGTATCCGTACAGTGCAGCCTTTGCCGCCCAGATGACAGCAAATCCAGATGCCAAGGCCAGCAGCAGAGCATCTGCCGCGACCTGCATGGCCGCATCTGGGCCTTTTGTGATCTGAGAGCTCAATGGATGACCACTGAGAAGGGAAAAGGCCCCAGGTACTGGCATGGCATAGGCTCTGAACATCCCTACAATAGATCCAGCTGAGTCCCAGGTGAACGCCACGCTCCAGAAGCCAAATGAGTGCTCGTTGCGGTTGAATGTGGCGAGCTGCAGGGGTGCCAACAGGCACGCGAATGGGTTCCTTGAGTGCAGCCCTTCAACGCATGATGCACAAGATAGAATGTTGCCATAGTGCACAGTTTCTCACGCAGTGCTTCAGCAGTCCCGCGCCAATAGTGTTTTGCGCACCTGTGCAAGCAGCTTGTAGGAGCGTTGCCGGTCAAGGTACCTGCCATCCATCAGTGTACTCAGCAGCACAGGCATGCGCGCCTCTGGTACATTCACTCCCAGAACCAGTGGGAAGCCTGTAGGTCGACCTGTGCAGACGGCAGCAGCCATGGGCACCCCATGATGCCATTCATGCACAGGGTTCATGGTATTTGTTGGCAGTCCGCATCGTTTACACTGCTAATGGATGCTTGTGGCAAGAGCATAAGTATGTCTGATGGTGCTTTTGGTTGGAACATACAGTTGTACACTCCTTGCCACAACAAATGCTGTAAACAGAACAAAGGGGGGAAGATGCCGATGAAATGCAGACGAGGCTACTCAGGACGTGGTCTCAGCACCGACCAGACACCCACCTGACAAATGCACATGGAAGAAGCCATACGGGTAACCAGCGAAGTTGAGCTCCCCAGCACCCTCTGTTGCATTGTACCACCATGACGCGTTCGCCAGCTTGCGATTGTAGACCTTTGAGCGAGGTAGAAACAGGGGATCAACACCAAACGGCTGCGGCGATGCGCCCGAGGCCGTGCTGCTGCTGGCGGTACTGCCTGTACTGCCTGTACTGTTTGTGAGGTTGCTGAGGACGGCCTGCTCCACGACAGAAACGTCACACCCAGCCACAAGGTCAATGAAGTGTGAGTCACAGGAGCCAGGTGCGGGGGCAGCAGCCAGCGCCCTGCGGGACGGGTCATCGGCTCGCCTCTGCTGGTGTAGGAACAGCCCGCCGATCACTTGATTGCCTGGGGCCACCTGAACTGCGCGTGTGCGGGGGACGGCTGACGTGTCAGGGCTCCCACCAAAGCTGACAATTGAGAACCTGACTTTGAAGTAAGGGCTGCGAGCCTTCAGACACGCCAAGGTATCATCATCCCAGTCCTCTGTGTCCAATGCGCTCAGGTCCTGGGTTGCAGACAGGTCCCCCAGCATACTGCAGGCAAACATTCACCAAAAAGCCAGTGTGTTGCAGCAGATCAGCATGCAATCACAAGCACCTCTGCATGAACTATGTCCGCCTACCGCACCCAACCAGCAGCATCCTCGACCAGCTCTGTTTCCACAGCATTCGTCACTAAGCAGGACGCCGTCATGGGGCAGGTCTGGGTTCTGGAGGGACTCACTCAGTCAGGTAGCCAGGCACCTGGAACCCATTAGGGTCCCCGCAGCCAGGCAGCAGATGGAGCCTCTCACAGATGCGGAGGATCAAGCGCCACTCAAACTCCAGGGCACGCACGAGGGCCTGGAAGTAGTCAGTGACCTGTAGCCCCAAGGGAGCAGAGCAGCAATGGAGGTTGCTACAGTACAAGGACGTTGATTGAAGCATGCTGCAGCAGTATACTTCTTAGGCAAGGGCGATGCTGTGTGCAGCTGTGCATGATCACCGACACCTACAGCCTGAGCATCATCAGCGATGCGGCACGTGCTTCAGGTATTGCTGCTCAAAAACCACCATGAACAGACAGCACACTCACATCATCCATCTCCAGCTCAGGAGTGTCATAGTCTTCTTGGAACAGAGGGGCAAAGCCCAGAGTTCCACCTTTTTGTGCCAGGTTCAGAGTTGCCTGTATCGCAGCGGCCTGTGAAGCTGCCTGCTCCACCACAGCAGCCAGTGCTGCTTGCATCAAGGCTTGGTCGCTGACTGGCGGTGTGGCGGGCGTGCAGGCAGAGATGATGCCCCCCGCAACCAGAACCCCCTCAGCACCAGGCGCGGGTGGCCCTGGCGCTGTGGACCAGCCATGCTGCTGGCTGGCCAGCTCCTGGGTGACTGTGGTGCTTGTGGCAGGACAAGTGCATGCCGTGTCGCTGGCAGCTGGGGTCTGCAGCAGCCGGCGGGCACTGCCAGACGCAGCATCTGCTCCACTGTCAGCGGGGGTTGAGGCCGAGGGAGCAGACAGCAGGGACGTCACAAGTGCCAGCGTCTCTGCATTCCCTGTGATGCTGGCAGGGAGCGAGAGCCCCCCAGAGGGCATACACCCCAGCTCCACCTCCCATGTGACGTTGACCATGCACAACTGCACGGCAGGCTGGAAGCCGCCAGGTGCAGGCTGCCACAGGCTGCCGGCCAGGCCCCTGAGGTCAAGCCCTCGGATGCGCTCCACTGGCACTCCCAAGCGCGGCAGGTGGGTGGACAGCTGGGCACCCAGGTATGCCGGGCTGCTGGACACCTGTGTAGCAATGGGTTGGCGGGATGCGTGAGCATGTGAACCCAATCGTGAACAGGCAGTTGTGTGAGTGAGACTGATGGAGGAGCAGACACGAGAGAGCCCGTGCAGCACAACAGCCAGCGTAAACCGCGCATGAGTAACCACACACTGGGACAGCCCACGCGCAAGCACATCTCAACAAGGCGACCCACAGCCAGACATCCATGGTTTGCAGGCAACCGTTAAACGAGACTTACCCCAGCAGCAAATGTTGTAGGCGCTGATGCACCCCCGCATGCATGCAGTGTGGTCAAGTGAACACTGATTGTCGACCGCTGCTCCACCACCAGAGTCAAGGAATCATTTGCTGTCCTTCCCAGTGAATCTGATACAGAGTATTGTATACTGTACATAGCTGGTAGGCATGTGCCCTGGTCTGCCATGTGGACGCCACAATACAGATGCAGGTCGCCAGGTCCTACTGATGTCACATCAGCTGCAACGACTGCATCTGAGAGGTCATTGCCTTGAGAATCATATGCTCGCACGCCACACACCTCATCGCTGGAGCTGCTGTTGCAGGGTGACACAGAGAGAGGGAGAGGAA
Organism: Haematococcus sp. NG2; assembly: GCA_004335575.1. Taxonomy (NCBI): domain Eukaryota; kingdom Viridiplantae; phylum Chlorophyta; class Chlorophyceae; order Chlamydomonadales; family Haematococcaceae; genus Haematococcus; species Haematococcus sp. NG2. The sequence goes on along the minus strand of QAXD01000041.1, from coordinate 667,484 downwards.
CCCCATATGGCACATAAAGAATAGATGCGGCAGTATCCACGAGCACCCGCGGAAAGAAAAGCTGCTGCTGTTGATTCTTCCGTCGTGTTGCAAGACCATTGCCCGTGTGTGTTTGTTTCTTGACCCTTGGTTTGTCACGCTGCTCTGCTGATAAAAGGAGCTGAGTTGTGTTGGACACATCTGACTGTCGTGCTGTCAGGTCACTGCTGGGTGGCCTGTGGCCATGGTGACCTTCATCAAACGATGCCAAAGGCTCAGGAACGGCCCCATGACTGTGCAAGCGCCTGCCAGGGGACGCAGACCCCTTCACCTGCTGCTCAGCAGCAGCCACCAGCTGGCTTGCTGTTGTCAAGCCCCTGAAATCAATCTTCAGCTGGATGAAAATGGCAGGCAAGGTTGCGTTGCCTGGCGCCCCGATGGCTGGTGTGGAGGCATCAGGGAAGCGCACGACCAAGGCGCAGCTGAGGGGCGTGCACACCCCACCCCCGCAATCATTCAGCCCGTCCGCGCAAGCTGTGACCACGACCAGCTGCCGCGAGGTGCGCGCCACACGAGGAGGCACACCCGGGGCCACCACTGCAAACTGGACCGTCAGGACGGAGCCCACTGCAGCTCCTGCTGTGCCCAGCGCACAGCCCTGGAGCCCGTCCGTGGCAAACTCATACCCGGGGCAGCTGCCTGTTGCGCCTCCAGACAAGCATGCATCTGGAGGGCATGCCAGCACGCGCTGGGACAGGTCGGTGCCTGTGAGAGGGTCCGCAGCAACAGCCCCGAGTTCGCAGGGCGCAGAGGCTGTGGGCTCCCAGCCGGTGCGGCAAGCGGCATAGCTCCAGCCCTGCTTCACCCGCACTACACTACCCAAGCTGGGTGTGGTACGCAGCGTGATGCTGGGGGGTGCAGCCGCTGTGCTTGGACCAAACAAAGATGACAGCTGGCTGTCAGCGGAGGCAGCTGGCGACTGCTGCTGCTGCATGGATGACGGCGCACCGAGGCATGTCAGTGCAGTGGCTCCAGTAGCCACACACCCATCCAGGTCGCAGGCTGCAGGGCTGGTGCACGCACTCTCCACCACCAGAGTCCTGGTGACTGACGCGCTGAGGCCGCGACTGTTAGCCACATTGAAAGTGATGGTGAGCGAGCCTGATGAGGCCCCTGCGCCCAGTGCACAGCCAGACAGACCCACCGCCCGGAAGCTAGCCCCACACGCCTGAACGAAAAGAGTGAGATCCCCATCGACATCGTCCACAGCCGTAGCACCTGGATCACACGTCACTCCTGCATCCGTGGCAGAAGCGCCTGGGCCACATTTGGACCATGCCTGACCAGCAGGAAGGCGCACACTGGCTGGCCCAATCAGGACAATGCGCGGAGGAGAAGGCTGGGCTGTGGCTTGGGCTGCGGGGGTGGTGGCTTGCGTGACTGTGCCGCTGATACCACTGCTGGATGAGCAGAATGCGGCCTCCTGACATGCCCATGGGCTGCCATCAGTCCCTGGACATGCCTGCAGCCCGGCTGGGCATGTGACATGGACCTTGCGCACAACTTGGGCTGCAGACTGGCCATACGCCCCCACCACAGAGTAGACAATCAGCCAGGATGAGGTGCCGGGTGTGGGACGTGAGGTGTCCAGGACCGCAGCTGCCTGTCCTGAAGGGTTGAACAGGCTCGATGTGATGCGGGATGTGATGTTTGCACCGTCCACATCGGTGGCAACGGCCCCTGGGTCGCGAAACACCTGTCCCTGAACCACGTCCATCTCCAGCCCATCCCTGCCTTGCTCATCCACAAATCTGGTTCCAGGAGCATTCAGGGAAAGGATGGGCACCTGGCCAGCATACTGCAATGGCGCAGGTGGTGGCGGCATGGGTGGTGGGGATAACACAGGAGGGGGGATACTGCTGGGTGGCAGGGGTGCTGGGGGTTTCGGTGGAGGTGGCAAGGGCGGTCGGGGGGGCACTGGTGGCAGCGGCTGTGGTGGCTGAGGGCGCGGTGGGGAGGGCGGCAGGGGTGGGG